>JAHZMT010002563.1:0-25473 GCA_027743785.1 Sinhomidia bicolor
CAGTAAGATCAACTTCCACTTCAAAAACTCAGCTTTAAGACGTTTCTCTTGCATGTCGTGCATCGTCATCAAACAATAACCCAGGGTTGCATAAAGAGTCGCATTTTTTCATGGAGCGTAAAAATTCCAGTGTGCGTACATAGGTGCGTGCATAACTCACACGCATACGAAATACGAATGGCATTATCGTTTCTTTATATAGGTGTATTTTTTTAGATCCAACCAAAAAGCAATTTTATCAAGCAAATATCCCCAAAACCACCATAATATTTATTATAATTGCATAAAGAATTACACTACTACCATTCAAATGGCCTTCTCTAAACGAACGCTTGGATTTATACAATGACTTTCCAACTTACGACGACAATATACTTTAAATCCCCTTTCTTTCGTTTCTGAATCACAGGCATCCTATAATATTCTCCTCCTGACTGCTGCATACGATGCACTTTGCGTCGTTTTTGTTTTCCGCGGATTTACCGTGTCTGTGTTTTAAAAAAAAAGAGATTCCAAAAGTTAAATCCACCAACAGTGAATGTCATAGACTCTTAAGTCCAAAGAGAAAGACGCATTACATCCTTCCTGTTTGAATTCCAAGAACGAAAAAAGTTGTGCTTTTTAAAAATCAAATATATTTTAAGTTACTGTATGTACTCTTGTTCCATAAACAGAGACTGACAATGTGAAAGTGAGATAGACTACTGCTAGTTGATACAAGGTAGATATACCTATCTAAATAAGTATATAGTGCTGAAACATTCTATAAATGCATGCGTTTGTATAGCCACCGTCATACCAAAACATAAATATCTTCTACAAAAAATAGATAATAACATACAAACCATCAGTTCTCCTTTTACCGTTATTTAAAAGGGTACGTTTTTCCCTTCTTTTTTTGAAATGTCTTTTCCAGCAATTTTCAATGTTCCAGCAACATCCTGCCGGTTCTTGTTAACTGCAAAAGTGTGAGATCGTGAGAGCAATATATGCTTTTCTGTTTTACGCAGATAGAGAACTAAGCACAAAAATGAGAAAAAAAACTGGACTGGCAATGGATGTAACTGTGCAGCAGCCAAATAGAACATAAAAAGAAAAACGACTTCCGACAATTTTCCACCATGTCTAAGAAAAAATGCGTTTCACAAACAGCAATAAGTTCTACTCATTCTTTTTGTGTGACTTTCTCCTTCCCACGATGATGAAACCACCACTGATTCTTTCTTGGCGTATGTTTACAACCCCTCCTTTTCTTTTCTTCTCACAAAATTATGACTTTCTGGGGTTTCAAGCATTCTTCCAGCAATAATGCTCAAACCAAATGCGATAGCAGGAAAGGGATGAAGTTGGTAATATGGTAATAATGGCAAAAATAATGTGACGCCTAACATATACTTTTACATAATTTTGTACTTTGCTCAGTCAGTAATCAGTATTACTGACTGAGGTGGATCTTTGAATGCGCATATAAAATAGTATTCATTGCATTGCATTGTAATTTATAACAAGAATATTGTCCAGGATGAGCCATTTCAACCAACCATGTTTAATATGAAAGTACATCACAAACGTTACAAACATGAAAAAATTTCGTTCGGGCATTATTCTGAACTCAGCCGGCCACATATGGTATTTTCTTGTTTTAGACAAAAGGGGGAAATTGGACAAGAAAATATTGCACACATGTACGGCTTCCTTCCTTTTCTTTTTGGCTTCCAAGAAAGAACGAAAAAGAACGTACATCTTGACTTCCGGCGAGGGTACAGGTACAGTGTCACATTTATGAAAGGATAGTTGGAAAGTGGAGACGGACTTTTTTTTGGACTGGTCACCACATCGCAAAACTACTTGTGATTCTCTTCTCATTCTATCGTTTCCTTAAAAGGTATCTCTTTTTTTGCCTAGTTGCTCTCCAGTATTGCGTCGACGTATATGAAAGATAAAAAAATAACGGAAAATGTTTGCCCTTGCTAAACATATACTAGTCAAGATGAAAAGTGAACATTTTAGAGAGAAAAAGTTAGACTCAAGTTGTTGAAATTGCCATATATGTATATGTATGCCTGCAACATGACACTGTAATAGCGACCAAGAATAAAATATTCTTTCTACTGACCATAATAGGTAATGTAGTGGAAACACTACTATGATGATATTGCAGTGTCGTTGCTCGCTTCCTGTTTAAAATTCTCCCCTACTTCTGTCCGCATCTTCCGGAAATATTTCGTATAAATTTTTAAAAGTGTAATGTTTTTACCAAGTTGACTCTCCTGTGCTATTCCAACATGAGACAAAACTACTTTTCACTGAGACTGCACTACTCGCTGTTTTTGGCGGCGATTTGGGTATGTACGACGACGCAAATAAATTATTTTTATAAGTAGTATTAATTTCCAGTTGAGATCCCCCACCTTTATGGTCAGAAATTTGGTAAATGTAAATACTGAAAGCATTTAATGGAAGTCGTGTTATACAAGAGCTGCATGCATTTAGCATTCAGTATATGCTTGCGTTTCAATCTGCGCGTAATCAGGTTGGATTATAAAACCAAGTATATAGATCAAACCAAATTTACTTTTTTGAAAAAAAGTTAAATCTAAGGAATGGCATTGAAAAGTGTTGTTTTTATTTCACAATTGTATAAATGCACATTGCATATCATGCAATGTTTTAAAGGTAGTTTTGAGGTTCGTATAATTGAATGCATACAATTTAATTTGATAAATAACGTCCTATTTAGGTAAAATTTAAAAAATCATTGATGTTTAAATCACAATATTGTGTTTAAACTTTTGACAAGAGAAATATAACTTGTTTTCAATCTACTCTTTCACTCGATTTACAGTAAATTTGTCTTGATCGGTAATTTGAGAAATTCACGGAAAATAAATTCGTTGTTAGTCTTAAAATGAACTGAATTTGTTTAAAACAAAACGATGAAATATTGGCGTTTCTTCAGTTAGTGCAATTATTGAAATAAAGTCAACAGAGGATCATATTTATTTACAATCTGAAAATAGGAAATTTCTGATAGAGATCAGTCGTCGCATTACATGAATCATGTATAAGACATTTTGTGGCATATATGGACAAGTATAAAGACTGCACCATTTAAACAGAGATTTTAAAGGGAACTGTGTAATAATCTAGGGATTCCTTTGAAACATTTTCTTTAAATGTGAATATTACATATGAAACCAAATCTTCAGAGACGTTGGTTTTCTCTTTGTCTTCAATGTGCCTATGCAAATATTAGAGCTTGCAAGTTGCAAATTATATGCATTTGTCAATTGCCCACCAAAATTTTATGTTCATAAACATGGGAAAACGAAGTAAATAAGAAACGATACAGTATATTATGACAAAACGGAACGGTTTATTTGTTTGAACGTTGCTTGTCACTTGATGAAACAGTTTAAACTTAAATAATATAAACTTAAAATAGAGTTTTACAAACGGTACAATATATTTTTATTTTTGAGTAAATAAAGTAAAATGCAGTGATTTTATAGTACAACAAAAATTCGCTTTCGTTTCGAAATATGTACTAGGAATTTTTTACGTGTTATATGTACTTATATTATATAAAATTTTTATAATCTATCTAATTAGTTAGGGATCTACTTAAAAATTATCGAGCAATAATTAATATACATTATTATTGCTTTTTATAAAATTATATAAATATCGATAGTCCGAACAAAGGCACTTTTCAGATTAATCTAGAACTTACGTCTATGGTGTTGTTGTCACTTGTTGTATTAATAAAATACGTATAAAACATTGAGTATAATTGTTTATACAAATAACATTAGTTATCTTTTTTTAGGTAATTGCATTCATTTAAATTCGTACTTAAAAGTTTAATACGTCAAACGCGTGTGAAATATTAAGTAGATGATGATATTAATTTGCAGCAGTACTTAGTATAAATTAATAGTAACGCGCACGTATAAAAAGTTTTCGTAAGTAAGTATTAATTGAAGATAAGTCAAGTATTTACATTTCACTCTTGGATGGTTTGACATTCCTCAGGTAAAAATTATTCTGACCGTTTGAAGCAGTTACCTAAATTATTGCTTTTGATGTGGTCAGTGAACAATTGTATATTATACTAATGCGAATTTATTATCAGCATATTAATAATATCAGTAGATTCGATGTAGTAATTTTAGCTCAGTTTAAGCCCACTTTCCACCCAAAACGACGGACGTGAAATCATTGATTCCCACAAGGGATTATCGTACTCGAGTCGAACAGTGCCGATAAGATCATGGCTTGCTAACAAATCATGATTCCATATGGTAATTTCAACTCCTTCGTCATCAACGTCCTCAAACAACAGGGTTTGATTCCAGATTGGGTTGAAATTTCTTCGACTAAAAGAAAAGAGTAGCAAGCAATTTAGGAAATATTTATATCTAATGTTATTCATCAAACGTCATATATAGCTGTATAGAGAAATATACTCTTGTAACTTCCTTTACACACTTACCAAATGGATGTCTTCTGTTTTCGCGTTTTTTCGGAAAGCAAAGCACTGTCATAAATAAAAATGGAAACGAATTAAAAACTAATCATGCTTGTTCGACACTGTTTTATGAGGAATTTGACAGTCAGTATTGTTACACATGGCACAAACGTACAAGATCAATTTGTTTTATAAGAGACAGAGCAATATACAAAGGATGGTCACACTATATTAATTGATAATAATATCAAATATAAACAGTATTATGAATACACAACGCAGCGTCAGAGAATTCTGTATAAATGTATTTTGTATTAAAAATTACATGTAGAGGAAAACAAGAGTTTAAATTACGCTTGTCAATAGAAAAAGGAAACAATATAAAAGTACCACACCACACATAACACACCATAAATAACATGCATGTAAGTAGGTGATTGAAAAATTACAAGAGCAGCAAATGGTTAAAAAAAATTAAAGCCACCAAGAAAAAAGATACAAAGAAAAGGGAGAGATGAAGAAAAGAAATTTTCCTGCACGACTTACCAAAACCGAGAGCTAAAATATTTTTGAGAAAGAAATATACAGGTGCCAGACTAAAAACTATTTTTGGTTTCTAGTCAGCTGAATGAAGCTATGGTCTATAATACAGAGAAAGGGAAGAAAAATAATAAAAAAATAAGAATAATTAAATATTATCTTCCACCAATTTTACCATTTCCTCGTAAATATCACCATCATTTTGACACAAAACAAAAAGTAATATTTATTATATGCATGCAGTATTCAAGGGCGAATTTATTTATGATAAATGACCGCTTGACGAATTTTAAAATAAATGTAGACGTTTATAGCACTGTACATGAAAAGTGAAAAAAAAATCCAATTTTTACCATTTTACAAAGGTTGAAGGACTTCCATTTTTCACTGGAACAAGATTCTTTGCCTCTTTCACCAGCACAGACAAATTGCCTGTACTGTCAGTCTTTGGTGTCCATTTTAATGCTATTACAACATCCCCTTTTGGCATATCTTCCATTTGACCAGACTGAAAAAAATGGTGCAAATTTAATGCATTATGATACTTTTATATTGAGTCGCAAAATTAATCAAAACAAATTTTTATACTTTTTACCATTTCTTGAAGAACCCACCAACCAGGATTAGGATCGTCAAACACTCGATCCTTCAAAGGTACCAAAATCTCACCGAGAAACTCATTCTTGCCAAACATATCGCTGTGCCATACGCTAAGCCAGAGAGTTCGTTTTTGAAGGTCTGATAGAGTGAGA
The DNA here is from genome assembly GCA_027743785.1 of Sinhomidia bicolor. Taxonomy (NCBI): domain Eukaryota; kingdom Metazoa; phylum Arthropoda; class Collembola; order Entomobryomorpha; family Entomobryidae; genus Sinhomidia; species Sinhomidia bicolor. The sequence goes on from JAHZMT010002563.1 coordinate 5,764, forward strand.
GGGAACTGAAAATTAAAACATTGTCATTAGTACACAACTCGACTTGACAAGTTGAACTTTATAAAAAGTATGCGGTTCAACACACATTACCTTCAGAATTTCATCGAATACAGGATGTAAGGTATTCTTTTTTGTCTTTGTCTTTCTTTTTCCAGCTTTAGACTTATCTGGTAAAAGATAAGCTTTCACATATCTGCAAATTATGAAGTATTCGATTGATTGAATCATGAGAACGATATCCAATGAAATACAAAATATTACAAAACTTACGGATCTGAACGATTTCTTTTCGAATCAGCAGCAGCCAAATCTCGGCATCCCACTACTTTCACTTCTAAACACGCCAGTTTGTAATTGTACTGTAAACCAAATTCCACTTGACCCTTGACACTAATGACAGGTTTCACATCATGGACTATACTTCCCATCGAATCACTTCGGTTCTACAATAAGAAATTTTCAAAAAAATCATGCAATTCTATTTTGTAAAATGATAAAACTATTTTTTTTGAGTTTGCGACATGTTTTTTGTGCTCACTTTCAAACTGGTAGAATCTTGAGTCAAGACAGGGGTTGATTGACTCAAAATGGCAGGACTAGCTTTCTCTTCGGTGTCAATGCGCTTTGCTTTCATGCTGGGCTGAAAGCCGGGCGGTCTATACCTTGCAGATTTTACTGGTCCACTGATACTAACTGGATAAGTTTCAGTTCCAGGCTGTGGTGGTTCATTTTTTCCAGGCATGACTAAACTATGGGCGCGAGATATCGCTTGATTGGTTGGTTGGTTGAGCCGTGGTAAAGAGTTGCACAAGTTGGTCATTCTTGGCAATGAAGAAGTGGGCTCCTCTTCCTCTTTGTTTTCCTCTATTGGTTGGGAAGTAGTCAAATGATGAAGAGAAGAAGAACGAAGCATTGACCTAGAAAAAATAAAAATAGTATTAAATGTTTTCTATCTGCTGTCGTTGCTGCTGATTACTAGAAATAAAATCACCCCGTATGTATATGACACTTACTTATCCTGTCCATAATCCGAACTGGAAATGGAGTCTGTTGATCCAACACTCTGCCGTTTCGCAGCGAGCGCAGACTCAAAGCTCCCTTTCCAGCTAAACCTGTCTTCATTCAAATCTGAACTGACAGCTTGGTGCACATTTGAGAGTACCATTGTCATCATTGTTATCCTCTTCCAAGTTCCCTTCATCCTTCATCCACATATTCAATCTATTTCCTATATGATGCATAACTTTGGCCAGCAGTGCAGGACTGCTTTTGGGAGAAACTCCCGGTATGATGGTTCCATCCTGCTGGAGTTGCATTGTTGACTGCAGATTTTCCAGTAAGTTGGGGTCGTCAATGTCCAAGTCTCCCAGATCACCGAGATCATCCAAGTCTACAGGCGTACTTCCTGCCGAGTTGACCACTTTGATGAATTTGTAAACGTCATCTACATCACTTTCTTCAGAACTTAAATATTCTACAATGTTTTTCAAGTTGTCCGTTTTCATTAGCCTGATTAGTTCGTTTTCCAAGTAAACTAGCTGCTTATCTTTGCTACCTCCAGAAGAATCTGATGTTTTGGAAGCACCTGACAGCGTTGTAGCACTATCTGTCTTGGATTTGATAAGATTTTTGATGAGCTGTCTTAATTTTGACATCATGATGTTCACTTCCTCGTCAGAGCTCCACGTAAAACTGTTGCTCCTATTTACCTTGATGACAGGTTTTTCGTGTCCGGAGGGGTTGGGAGAAGTTTTACTAGAGGAAGACTCAGAATCAGACCTCATAGCATTTGGACTTTTGTTATTGCTGGTCAGTGTTGAAGTGGACGGATTTGCATCACTATCAGCCTTATCAGTGAGGGTTCCGGATGAGCTCTGATTTAAAGTGGAAGAAGTACTACTGTTATCGTTGGTAATACTACCATCACTTCCAGACTTTTTCGCCTTTCTTGCCGTTTTCTTGATTGTGTCAAATCCATCCTGGCCAAAGCCAAAGCTTTCCTCCTCGTCAGAAACTTTATCCCCAAATTCTTCTTCAAAGTCTGCAGATCGTCTATGATGCTTCAAGACCTTTTTTCGTTTCTCAAGCACACTATTATCAGAGTCCGATTCGGACCCAACAGAATCTGAGTCAGCATTTTGGTTGATTATTGTACTGCTGATGGGATTCATCATCGATTGTGGTCCCCCTAGATTATAAAAATACTTTTCTAGACGAGTGGAAGCCAATTCGGCAGGATCAAGAAGACCTTCTTGAACCCCATTGTCGAAATCATCTTCTTGGAGGGAAAAACTGGACTCGCTAAACGTGTCGGAAAACTCTGACTCTTCATGAGGCAAACTGTTTTTAGATCCTGAATTGTTGTCGTTGTAAATGCCAAAATTAAAATATTTTTCCAGCTCATTCGCATTGCTTTCCGACTGACTCAGAGAAGCATTTTTTTGACTGCCTCCGAGACCGCTTGTTGAGGGCTGGTAAAAGTTGCCACTGTTTTCAGCTTCAGACTCTTCGCATGACTCTTCCACAATTGTATGCAGTGTCAAGTCAAGTGGTGGGGGAAGCTTCTTTACAGCCTCTTCGAACGATGCGTCATCTTCATCTTCAAACAAAATTTCTTCTACCCAGCTATCCTCATCTGAGGTAACATCAAAGCTATCAATCACACCAGGCGGTGTAGGTGACTCAACTTCCGGTTCTGGCGTTGCATCTCTATCAGACTTATCTGCACCATCTGGCGAAGACCTGGACGGAATCTGATTAAGTACATTTTGTAATATCTTTTCTTTGTTGATTGTGCCACGGGGCATGGATTTCACTTGTTTTTTTGTCTTGTGCCCATTGTTGCTTTCATTACCGCCACCGTCACCTCCTCCCCCGCCTTCCATTTTCTTTTCCTTTGCATTCGGAACAACGCCAGCAGGAATTACTCTTTCTTGGTCTGCTTGTACTTGAATTACAGCAGACTTTTGCTCCAATTTTTTGTCCTTTTCCTCTGAACAGGTTTGATCAGGTACTTCTTGCTCTTGGCCTTCAGGGCTTTCCCTTCGGTGATGTGGAGATTTTGTATTGTTTGATACATACAATCTATTATTACTATTACTACCGTTCACTATTTTCTTTTCGGGATGCATCACCATTTCAACTTCCAAATGATCATGCTCTTCCCCTGAATGATGATGGCTGGATGCTGGAATGTCCGTTAACGTTTCATTCGATTTTCCCAATTCTTCTGATGAATCAACGGCCGATGACGAAGAGCTACTACTACTGCTGACATCATTACTTTTGTCAAATTTACGTTTTGAGCCAATCTTTGTCACTGTAGCGCCATCAGCTTCCGGTGATACTATTGTAGATAATGCAGAGTCTGCATTATCGGACGATGACTTTTTGATACCAATGATAAGATCCGTACTCACTTTGTTTACCTTGGTGGCTTTATAGCCTACATTCACTTTGCCAACTACACTATTATTGTCAGTACTACTGCTAGCATGACTATTAGGTGCTAATGCAGATGAGGATGATGATGCTGTTTTACAATTTCCGTTAGTCTCTTCCTGAGCAGCATACACATCATCATCATAATCACCAACTGTAATGTTGTTTATCTGTATTTCCGGATCTTGATAACAATTATTGGAATTTGCATAAAACGGCGACGTAATGGGGTCATCAAGGGTTAAATCAGTTGTGGATTTTTGAATTGATGTGTTCCCTCTGAATATCACCGTGTTTGTACTTTCAGACTGCCAATCGGAGGAGTTGTCATCACTAGTTTTTTCTGTGTCATTGTCACCACCACTGTCATTGGCACTAACACTGCTTCCCACCTCTGCTACGCTGAACGGATCTCGTCGTATTCTGCTGATTATTTTTGTTTTTATTTCAGGTTCAATGGGTTTTTCAATATTGCCGGGAGCACCGCTATCCTCCGTCAGGGAATCTTCTTCGTCCTCTTCTGACGAGCTATGCAAATCCAGCAGGTTTGGCTGCGGAATCAAACTCAACCCGGAAGACTGAAGGTGGTCACTGGAAACAACTCCTTGTTGTCTATTATTAATACTGGTGGACTCGGTAAAATTTGACGGGCCAGTGGTAGCGGCTCCAACATTTGCCACATTGTGTAGCAAATTATTGGAAACAATACCCACGTCCCCACTGATCTCCACAGTAGTTATATTCCTTTTTCCCTGTTGACTTTGTCCAATAATGCCTGAACATTTTGTATAGCCACCACCTCCTCCTCCTCCACTGGAAACTTTATTATTAATAACATCCGCAACAGCACGTGAGAGCTCTTCATCATCCTCTAAATCATCAGAGTTTAGCAACACGCGACTTTTGAATTTGCCAACATTACTAGGCTCATTTAATGAAGAAGCAGATGTTGCTTTTATGTGAGGATGGTTTTGTGGAGGGAATATGGACATTCCAGTATGGCTAGAATCTGGGTAGAAAAGGGGACTACTGCAATCTTTTTCTCGGTTATTGTTGCTGCCTTGATGGGGTACTTTGTCAGGCTGTGCTTGTGTACCACCGCTCTTCACATTGCTTTTACTCTGCTTTCCTTTGTTTGCCAACAAGGGAGAGTTTTTCGTTTGTTGAGTGTTCAACAGGTGGTGGTGGCTCGTTTGTTGATTCTCTTCTTCGTGATCACTTCCACTCTCTCCAGCATCGCCAGCACTACCGCCAGCAACCTTTTTACCACTGCTATTTGTTTCACCAGACGGACGACGAAGATGATAGTGTTGAAATTTCGGAAGTGGAACACGACTTGTAGCAGCTCCAAATTTCTTTGTTTTGGATCTCGGACTGGGACTTGGACTCTTTCCACTGCTCACTTCTGACTCACTCAGGAAACTTTGATCATTTGCACACTGGGTTTCCAACGAATTTGGCTGTTCAGCACCAAGAGAATAGTAGTATTGGGATTGCGATTCTACTGATAAGGGGGCGGCTGTTAGAGCATCATCATAGTCATTAAAACTACCACTTTTGAAATTTTCTTTTTGTTGACCACTGTTGTTAATGTGAGTCAAAATATTTTGGTGCTGCCGTTTCACCAATTCCAACCTTTGCAACCTCTCTATATCTTTTTGATTCTCATTATTGTTGGCCACGGTATTATGATTTTCCCTATCTGTCTTATTATTATTACTACTACTAGAAGCACTATTTATACTACTAGGGCTCTTTTTACTACTCGCCCATGAAGAAGACGATGATGATGATGATGGCGATGAAGTTCGTGCTTGCAATAATGAATCCTCTTCATCGTGTTTCAGCAGCGCTGCCTTATTTTTCACGTTTAACAACTTGTTATCCTCACCAATAACATTAGTAGAATCACAGGGAGCATCCTTACTGTTCAGGTATTTTGCATTTGCACTTGTACTTGTACCATATCGAAGGCTCTCTTCTTTCGCTACTACATTTTTTTCCTTTGCGTCTTCTGGTAATTGTTGGTGTGAATGTGGATGCCCACGGGTTGGTGGCGATGATGATGATGATGGTGTTTTAGCAGGGGAGGTAGCAGTGGTAACAGCAGTTAGGTCACTCAACCTACCTTCATTCTTCGTCTTGTTATCGCTCACCGTGGCACCAGTACTGTTCCCCTTTGTGGTATCGGTGACTGCTGAAGCAATTCCTTCTTTTGATGTAGAAATCTTGCTGAATCCTTTAGCATCGTGAGGATTGAGTGGTGCTGCTGAAGAAACCCTTTCTTCGCTATTATTATTATCAGCACCAGTACATGAATCAGCAACATGACTAGTTATAGTCGTACCTGCTGCATTACCACCAGTCTTCTTTAGTACATCAACGAGAACATCCTTTTGCAAGGTGTCTTTGTCGACGTCGTCGCGATCATCATTCCACTCATGTTCTTGCTCATAATCACGACGACTACGTTGCTGCTCATGTATTGCGGTAACTTGATTCTCATCATAACACATACCTTTACCACTGCCATAATTCTTATCGTGGAAAGAAACAAATGGTTGTGATGATGCAGACGTAGAATTATCACGATGATGATTATGATCGTTTTCTTCATCCACCTGATTCTCATTCTTACAATGTTCTTGGCTATTCCGTACCAGCTTCTGTGACAATGATTCTGTCTTCATCGTTTCATGAGGACTGCCACTACCACCACCACTATTAGTAGTGACGTCTTCAGCAGAAATAGATTGGTGCCTATTGTTGTTACCATTACTAATACAATGTTGCTGAACAACCATGTCGAGAGAATCCTTATGAGTGCCAAGAGAAGCTCCCATCCTGCCATTATCTCCTTGACTGGTTACGATTGCATTATTGTCTACATTGTTGCTACTCTGCTGCTGAAGTAATGGGTGAGGCTGTTTGAGAAACGAGGAGAATGATTTGGTGGGTGATTGCTGTTGTTGCTGCTGCTTGACAGTTTCTTTGGCTTTTGACAATGGCGAAGAAGAAGAAGAAACTGTGGGATTGGCATTGGGAAATGAGGCTTGCGATTTTCCATAATGCTGATTACGAGAATTGATTAGCCGTCTTGAATTGGGTGAGCGATATGTTGGAATGCCTACAACCATTTTTGGCTCAACTGCAGACGATTTCCCTTTGTTTCTACTGTTGCTGTTACCACTGTTGTTGTTGCCATTTTTATCGCTTGTTAAATCAGAGTATTGAAACGGAGCTGCACCATCACCACCACTTCTGTTACTGCTAATATTTTTATTATTATTTCCTCTCGTCGTGGTCTCATTATTATTAGCAAAGGGAGCATACGATTCAACATCTGTTGAAGAAGTAACAACGCTTGTAATTGCTTTGTTTCGATCCATATCAATGTGGTGCCTAGCCGAGCTTGAAGAAGAAAAAGGAGAAGTTACAAGCGAAGAAGAGCCTAAGGGCTTATTACTACCACCACCACCTCCTCCTATGCCATTACCATTAGTAGTGCGAGGCGCAGGATAAAATACAAAGTCTGGCTCTTCATCTTCATCCTCACTTTCGTCAAAGGATTTAAATACTGAAGGCCCCTCGTCTTCATTCTCATTTGCATTATCAGAGTCCTCATCTTCATTCAAACTATCGTATTTTTCATCGTCAGAGTCATCATCACGACCCACAGTAGCTGTCGCAGCAGCTACCATTTCATGACCATTTTCAGGCAACGTTTGGTTATGAAACAACTCGTAAGACTCTTGCAAATTGGAGGTAAACGAGCTTGATGACGATGAAGATGTTGAGCTGGGAGTAATTCTATCACTTTGCAATACAAACGATTCGGGTATTGGCAAACCACCATCACCACCACCACCGTGTTTAGAATGATGATAATGATGATCTTTAGAGAGAAAGTGTTCTGCGCCCAAATTATCTGTGTACCCATCCATCCTTCTTGACGAACCTTGCGGTAAATTGGCTGTTGTTCCCCTTTGAATTTTATTGTTATGCTGTACGGTTTTCTTGTGCCTTCCTCCTGGCAAACTATACTTTTTCGGGCTACCACTCGCACCCTTTTTTGGTTCCTCTCCAGCAGTTTCACCAATGACTTTGGTAGGAGAAACAGGTAGAGTACCACTACGAACGTTCACATTAGTTTTGCTGTTATTAACTTTCCCTACGTCTTCAATTGAAGATAGGCTCACGGTAATGCTCGGTGGAAGTACGGTGGCCTTATTATTATTACTACTACTACTATTAAGCTGTTGATTTAGCAATTCCTGTTGCAGGGCAGAAACTTCCTCCAATGCCTGTTGAACAGGTGGCTGCTGATGTTGCGTCTGTGGTTGTGGACTAATGTAAGTTATTACTGAAGATGAAGAAGGAATGCTGCTACTGAGATTCGAAGAAGCGACAACAGAAGCATTGCCCGAGTTGGTTGGGTTGTTGTAGTGCTGTACAAAGTTCCCTTTAGAAGTTCCTGGTTGTTTCCCCACTGGATAGTAAACGGTGGGAGCACTATTGGTTGTCGTTGCGGCCGATGTTGAATCTTTCTTTGCTGCTGCTGCTGCAGCCTTGCTTTTTACTTTGGCAATCGCTCTTGCTACAAAACCCTTGTATTTTTTACTCTTTTTACCACTTTTGATACCAGATCCTCCAGTAATGCTGCCACCACCCGTTCCCTTTCTGATGTATTTATGCTGTTGCTGATGATAAGAATGATAAAGAACAGGGAGATATGAGCTGGCATGAACGTAATGCTGTTGCTGCTGTTGATGATGATGATGCCTGTTCCCCTTATTAGCATGATGGACGTGCCTGTGCATAGGATTTCCAGAATTTGATTTCAGTCCACTTACCGCACCATCAGCAGTAATAGCACCAGGCAGAGAATTAATCCCGTTGCTGTTATTTAGAAGATTATTATTATTGTTATTATTCACTGGGCTTGATGTCCCAGAAACTTGATGTGGCTGCTGCTGTAATAATCTACGCTGCTCTAATAATCTACGCTGCTCTGACTCAATTTCCATTGCGATAATGTGAGGCTCAAACCTAACTGCTTTATTAGCATTAGCTAATTTACCAGACTCTGTAAAGTTGCTGCTGTTGTTGGCAAGTGCGGATTTAATCTGTTGGTGGTTATGTAGGGAAGAATACTGATCTGTGTGCATTGCTTTTGTCTTACAGTCTGAAAAATGTTTAGAGCTACTTGGAGAAGAAGAAGAAAACGGTTCTTGCTGTTGCTGCTCCTGTAGATCAAATTCAATTACTGCTGCTGTTGTTGGTGCAGATGACATAAAAGAATTACTCATGCTTGGTGCAGAGTTAGAGATCATGAAATTGGCTCCAGGGCTATCTGAATTAGCGTAATTAGGCGTAACGCGACCACTTGATGGTTGACTAATGTGATTTGCACAAGTTGACTTTTCACTTTTTACTGTTCCGTCAACACCATTTCCACCACCAATGAATGTTGTTGTGTGGTGATGGTGGTGTGAATGCGGCTGATCACCCTTTATTGGAGTCTCCTTGGAAAGAGAGAATTTACTAGAGCTACTACTACCACCACCTCCACTCTGACAATTCTCATTGATGTTGAAACCGTTCCCAAATGAAATTGGATTAGTAGTGCTGGATTTGTTGGGCGCATTTGTTTTAGCACCACTTTGTTCATGAGGATCCGGCTCATTTAGCAGTCGTGTTGAAGTGATAGTAGCAGTGGTAGTATTGAAAGGAGGGAGCAGTTTTTTGCTCCCATAATTTGTCCCTGGTCCAATAAGTTTAGTAGAAGAACTAGTGCTTGAACTCATTTCATCTCCATTTATTTTTGGAGAGTAAAGAGTCGTATTTTGTGCCGTTGTTGTTATCATCGGCTCTTGCTGGTGCTGTTGCAGCTTTGCTTTGCGTTTCAGTCTTGGGGAAGGTATGGGAGCAGCTGTACTAGATGAATGGTGGATTTGCTGAGGCTCAAGTAGATCACTGGTTATGTTGGTAATAGATTTACTACTACTAGAATTCCCAATGGCACCGTTGTTCCTTGCATTTGCATAGTTCCTGTCAACTTGATCTATTGAAAAGAGCTTCTCATGAAGTCGACTTTTGCTGCTATTATTGCTGTATGGTTGAGAATCTGAGTAGTCTATTTCCATTGCAGGTAAATTTTGATGCTCTGCTGCTTTATTATTACTGCTATCATCAGCATCTGATTTTCCCAAACTCAGCACCGACTTTAGTTTCAACTTTGAGGAAGGACGTACTCTGTCTAAACTACGTGTTTTCTGATAAAAAATATCCCGTTCAATTTCCATTTCCACTTCGGAGATGGAAGGACCGGAATTTGGAAACGTTTTGTTTTGCAATGTTTCATGCTTGTCCGCATCAATACCGCCAGTTTGATGAGATTTTTCTGCTCCGTTGGTCGTTACTTGGCTTGGTTGGTTTTTTCGCCGTATGTATGGATGCGGCAGCGTTGCACTGGCTCCCGGACCCGTCAGTGGTACTATTTTAATTGGTACAATTCTTCCACCAATTCCATCAGCTCTTTGATACGATTGTTGTTGCTGATGTTGTTTTGGCACATTATCGAATTCTTTAGAAGACGGAGAGCTGGTAGTTGTCGGATGGAAGAAAACGTCTAGTTCATCACGAGGAGGATAACCTTTGGGAAAGTTAGAGGCATTGTTCCATGTATTACTATCATTACTATTAGCATTCTTATAAAATTTTGGCAAATGTTCAGTCTGAGAAGAGGAAGCAGATTTCATATTGGCATGTTCATCCTGTTCATTTTTGTCTAGTTGCTTTCGTTGACTACTCGCTCCACGTGGGAAAGTGGAGCATTGACGAAGATAATTGTCACTAGAGCCATCTCGATGAAGGTTTGTTTCTTTAAAATCTGATTTATGGGAGGCTGTTGCGTTCTCTTTGTCATAGTATACGTAGTCATTTTCACTCCCTCTACGTTGGTGATGAGGCGCAAGGGAAATGTGCGTTGTGCTTGGTGGATATTTTCTTTTGGGTAAAGTGTTTGGAGTGCTACTGCTGTGTGTTTTTATAAAGTTTTCAATAACCACATCACTCCCATCGTCAAAATCCGAGTGGAAAAAATTACTGGGCCCAGTGCTGCTATTCATTTCAGTGTTGTGTTGTTTGTTTCCGTCCCATACGCTCAGCGATGAGGAAGTTGTTTTGCCTTTAGTTCGAAAATTTGTTGGCAATGTTGTTGTTGTTCCGGCAGGCATGAAATTGAGGTCAGCCATCGCGGACGACTTGTCGGTAGAATTTGTGGAAAGATTGTGACGGAGGTGGTGGTGGTGGCGGTTCTGCTGCTGTGGAATAATATTTTGTGCAGATGCGATTGCTGCTGCTCCTGCTTGCATACCGGCAACATTTTGATTGTGAAAATGATGCTGCTGTTGTTGTTGTTGCGGGTGGTAATGATGATAGTATGGGTATGGTCGCGAAGATGAGATCTCCCTATAAGACTGAGACCGTTCAATTTTTGTTTTTGGAGGAGCAACATTATTGGTAAATGTGAAATGGCTACGATGTGTGGGGTAATCGTCAATATGGTTGTCGTCCTTTACAATTGGCACTCGTGTCACGTTTTTTCCCTTGTTATTTCCACCACCACTTTCACCAAAGTCTACTACTCCTCCTCCTCTTGGAGAGATCGAGTTTTGGTAATGGTCTGCTGCTGTGGAATTACTTTTCCCCAAAAGTACTTCACTCTTTCGAGATGGATACTTTAATGAAGAGTACTTTTCCACGTTTATCGAACCGTCTCCGCTTTCACGTTCAATATGAATGTACCTCTCTCTTGGCAAACTGTTGAATTTTAAAGGAGACGCTGATGAACTGGTGGTAGTTAAACTGAGCGATATTGGTGAGCTGTTGTTATTCAAAATGGCACTATTGGATACGGTGGCGACTGATGATGACATTGCGGGATTTGCACTCCCGAGACTTCTGCTTTGATCTTGATGACTATTCAAGTAGAAGGGAGCATGTCTGCTCTCTGTCACATTTTCCGGTTTATTTTCGGGCTCGATATTCTCCTTCATTAGAACACAGTATGTCTTCAAAGGTGAAAATAGTCTACGTCCATCATAAGCATTCAGACTGACAGATCGTTTACTGTTCCTCGACTTTCTCTCCGGCTTTGGAGGAGCTTCGTTGAGCATTTCATTTTCATGTCTTCGTCTATAGACATATTCACTAGCGGGTAAGTAGGGATTCTTTGTCGTTGAAATTGTTGCATAATGCGGAGGAAGGTGACTTGAGCGAGGAGTTCGTTCCTGTTCGTTACTGTGCCTTTTATATCCAGCCGTACTCGATGTTGAATATAACTTGTGCTTCTCCTTCTCGTCAAATTTTGACGTGTCATTGATTTCCGTGTCGGAAAGAGATGAAAATTGGTTCATTTTCAAGGAACAGTCATAGTCCATTGTTTCTCCCAAGCTTCGCTCACAACTTGATCGATTGGAATCTGTTCGGAAAGTCACAACACCAGAAGAGCACTTTGAGTTTTGTTGGGGATGATAATGAGGATTGCGCAAGCTAGAATTTTTTGTAATATTTGCAGAGTTACTATTGTCCAACGGACGTTTTGCGGCAGCTATGTCAGATATTGCTGCTGCCGTCGCTGATTTTCTAAGATTTCTTGGTGTTGAGCCGGGGTCAGAAGAGGAATTTTCAAGTTCATAGTCATAGTAGTCCCAAAACGTCTCTTCAATAAAGTTCACTGATGTGGCTGGTGATGGTGGTGGATTATTAGCCTGGGATGCTGGGTTGTATGGATGTAAAGTTGTCTGGAAAGACCGGTGTCTCTTGATATCTACAATAAAATAGACACAAGGTAATTATAAGAAAAACACCATAATAATAATTACTCGACACAAAACGCAAAAAAAGCAATTGTGCATTCAGGTAATGTGATACGCTGTCCCACAAATGTGGAAAAATGTGTGGACTCTGGTGAGCGCAGGTACTTGTTTGTTGTTGTTGCTGCTGTTATATTGATGGTAGTTTTTCTTTTTTAAGGTTGTAAAATGAAATTGGTTTTCAAATTCCAGTTTTTTTCCATTACCATTAACAAGATTGCAGAGATTTCAATCTTATTGGAATACCACACTATAAAGTCTTCTATCCAACTAATGTTTCACGGTGCTCACACACTCCTACAACATGCACAATGCTCACTCACATATATAGCATTAAATCTTAATTTTTATGGAGTACTTTACAAACTAATTACTGTTTTAAATAGACAGCTTGACTGAGATAATGATGAGACACTTTTTTCAGCAAGAATGTGAAAGTTGTATATGTGTAGAGCAGTGTCAGTGTCATAAAAACCATGTAGTTGTGCCGCAGCACGAAACAAAGTCAGAGAGAAAACGTGAGCTCATATTTAATGCCATGCATTTGCATACATACGCATTCGACGAAGCTCGGCACAATACTGTCTCCGTTCCGTTCATCTTCTCAACTCGCCTTCTTCTTCTTCTTCTTCTCCTCACATCCTCAATCCTCTTTACTAGCGACAAACACACACATAGATAGATATATACATATATCACCTTATACTAGATTGCCTGGCCTAGCCTGATGGCTCTCTTACACCCAGTCATTTTTTTTTTCCTTTTTTCACATTGCACGTTTAATATAATTTCTCCAGCCAACAAGTTCAAGTCTAAAAAAAGTCACGTTTTTTTGTATAATGATGAAGAGGATGTTTTTCCTCAAAAGCTTCTATGTAGCCGTTCTACTTGTTAAACTGAATGAGTACAATTCTACGTCGTTATTGTTTGCTGGTTAGTTACATGACACTCTTTTAAGAAACAACCAATAAGCACCACATCACATGTAGTGAAGTGCGCACCGCACACACACGGACAGGCAAATAAGAGAGTCATAAATTCATAAAACTTCTTTGCTGTACAAAAATGCGTGGATAATGACGTAAACGTAAAAATCTGTAGAAAAATTCACACAAAAGTGCACGCCAACATCACGATCATCAGCAGAACGTTATTTAGAGGTATTAACCGTCGAAGCGTCTTTGTAAAAAAATATTGTTGCACAACTTAATTCCACTTGAAAGTGTGAGGAGAAGAGAGAAAGAAGGCGAATTGAATTACTTTTGATACTATTATTACTCGTGTTTATAAACCTTTAATTCCTTCATTTCTATTCATGCATCCCACCCAGTCAACAACTGATCACCGACTGACGGGTGAATGTGTCTTTTTTACTTGAAAATTACAGAGATTTGAAGAAGAAGAAGAAAAAATACATACAACTCTTTTTTTGTAATAAAAAGGCATCTTCTGCATTTAAGCACTTTTAAGCTATTGTTAGCATTTTCTCCTTTTGTGTATTTGTAATTCAATCTGATGTTGAAACATTATGGAGCCCATTAAAACATCAAACGTTTTCTAGCACTGTTATCTCTACAAAATCTTTTCAAAATACCAGTAATCCTCATCAATAGCAGGACAGGCTCTTCTTTTTTTTGCACAAGTTATTAGTTGTCAGTACCCACATGAAAACATTGAATAACGAGTACTTTGTAGAAAAAACAGTGATTTTATTATTATTATAACAATATTATTTCTGCATATCCAAACACAAGTGGATAGGACAGCAGCAGAAAGAAACTTTTGCTACACACAAAGAAAGAAGGTTTACAATATCACGTTTCTCAAGAAGATCGAGAAGAGGGCGAAAGGAAGATAAGGAATTGTACAAAACTAAATACATACATACATATTATATTTTTGTGCGGGGGGATATGTTGATGTCCTTATATATCAAAAGAGCAGAAAACACTTAACTGCACTTTTAAGCGTCCATCAAGCAACCCAAATAAGTAAACTATGAGTAGTGTTTAATAAGGCTCGTCTTCCACAAATAGAAAACATAAAGTATCTACCAACAATAATAACAATAATTGCTAAAGCGTCATGATAGTAGTCGTAGTACTAGTAGATATATAGGTTTGATAGCGTCATCCAAAGAAAGAAACCAAAATTAGTCTTTGCTCATCGTCCTCATCATCATACCCTGGCATCGTCGTGGTCGTCGTCAACTGCTGATATTAAATAGAAAATGAATAACAACCGTACATACTACTCCAAAGAAAAACAAGAATATTACCTTATCACAGGTTTACTTAAGGATAGTAATAAACGATAAAATGGACTTATATATTTTGGGAGTGATAATGATAATATCTTCAATCCTGCTTCTTCACCACTACGCACACTACACAGTGCATCATTATGCACTGTGCGGTGTTGGTGGTGAGAGGATTATGTTTTACTACTATAACAAGGATACCATTAAATCAGAAAAAAACAGCCAAAAGCCATGTAGAACAACATCATGACTGGACACAATCACTAGTGTACACTATCCCATAGGAAAACATTAAATCAACCCTGAGCCAAAGCTTTGGTGTAAAAATACTCATTTTTCTTTAAACAGACTTTGTTCAAAAGTTTTGAGATGGCATCATTATTTATGGTACGACGAATGCTATTTTACGAAATACCTAAAGTAGTCGTCTTCAAAGTTGTGGCCAGATCAAAGAGACGTGCAGTGTGATGATGATAAATACTACCTTGTGTGGAGTAAGTCTCAAAAATATTTCTAGTCAACCACCACAGTTTTCATCATCACAGAGCAGTAGCATGATAGCACCACATAACATTAAATTATCAAGCAATGAAAAAAAACCAAGAGTTTATAAATAATATTTTTATTTGCATACAAAAACAACAGTCCTGATTTTGATGATTGCTATGATGGATCCCCACAAGCAACAAATAAAGAGCGAATAGCAGCAGCAATAAATAATTATGGTAGGCACTCAGAACTCATTCTATAGTCAGGATGTCAACTAGACAAAAGGAAGAATACAACAAAAGTGGTTTATGAACAGGAGAAGAAAACAAACTACGACTGTGTTTTGTGAGAAAGATGATGATGATGATGATGATGCTGTTGCTGCTGCTGAGGAGAGATGACAATGACAGTAACTCAGGTGAATATGTGTGTACATATAAGTGTTTCAAAATAATGAACAATCACAAAAAGAATTCCCATCATCATCCTCATCTTTAGCAAATAAAATCACCGACGGAGAACGTTATTTTTATAGACTCCTGCAGCTACTATATTTAAATGCAACACTCGAGCATTTTTCTTTCGTCTTTTTTTTCTTTCCTTCCCATTTATGTCAAATCTAATTGTTCGTTTTTCCGTGAAGCCATACTGCACTGAATAAATATATAGGAGTATGTGCCTATGTAAATGTGGATGATAAATAATGACTCGCCAATTACGTACGTTCGTTCATCGTCGTCATCATCATCATCATCGCCAATATCAATGTTCACCAGTATTTGGAACAAGGCATATACCTACTAGCTGGTTACTGGGTTTATATTTTTACTTGGTCACCAACTTTAGTCCCTTTGTTTGATTTACGCAATGTAGAAATGCTAAACTACTAAAAAAATATAAGTTGGTCAGACTAACAATAAAACTTACATAAGTACAGTATAATAAGCGCCCATGTAAACTCTGAATTGTTCTCACAAACTGACAAAGAAAAAAAAAGTGTACAAGGAAATCGTCAAGGATGTTTGAAGAGTCATCAAGAGAATGAAGAAGGAAACCAACAAGAACAACCTGGTATGGTGGGAGGAATATGAGCAGCACGCTGAATTTTAAATAACTTTTTGGAGTGACGACGAGCAATAATTTTGTGAGCTGCTGATGAGTGTGAGAAATTACCTATGTACCAGGAAGGCATATTCTCTCCTCCAGTCAAAACTCCAAAATTGTCTATAATTCGTGGAATATTAAGAAAGCTTGAAAAAATATATAAACAAGGTTGCATAAGGGAAGAAGAAGTTGACTGTTCAAAAAAGGAATATTATTATTACACCGGAATTCTCATAATAATACCAATTTAAGAAGTCTGTGAATGATGAGGATGTACGCTTGCGTGAACAAAGGATGCAATAATCCAACAAGTGAAAACTTTCTGTTTCTTTTCTTTTGCATCTTCACTTTTGTAAATACGTACTCACTCAGTCAGTTCTGCTTCAATTATAATATCATGTCATGTTGGTCTTTCAATTTCGCCTTGTTGTCAGCAATGAACTGTTAGTGTTTGTCGGCACAGCTCTGCTATTTACTTGTCCATATGCTTTTTTTGACACGTGAATACGTTAAGCGTGTTTGTATGTTTTGCTCTGGCTGGCCCATTTGCAATGCACAATCATCATCATCATCATCAACATCAAGATGAGCTGCAATGTTAATTTAATTATTAAATCTTTGAGGGTGTTAATTATCGGTTTGAGCAAGGCGTGCAAAGTGATGTGATGTTTACTAATAAGAATAATGTGTGTTTTTGTCACACCTAAGTCTTCTAGGTTAATGTTATTCAGCGTAAAAAACATTTTATTATAATGTATTCAAAAATCCCAAAGTAAGTTGTAGAAATGTAATGTTTCAGGTTTTCGAGGACTAAAAGAAATGACTAAAATAAACACCATAAATATGCATATCAGTTCGTGATGCAGTAGTAGTAGTTGCGTAAAATAATGATGATGATGCAGTGCCGTCTGTATACGTAATTGACTACCAATAAAAAATATGTAATTAATTTCATAAATAAATGTACTAGACGTTTCATAAAAAATTATTATGACAGTTGCAGGTAATTGTAAAAGTCAATAAGATTTTAACAATAATAATTAAAACTCCCTCACCTTGTCATTATAATTATTAAAAAGATGCGGTTCATGTTGGTTCCCAAAATACTGCGTTCAGGTGTCAAGATTTTAAAAAAACTTTTAGAAAGAACACAACAACAAAGGTGCACAGGTACGCGTGCATGTGCATCTACCTAATCACCATCACCAGTAGGGATACTATTACCTATGCATTCTTCACTAATAACGAAGAAATCCATTATTTTGTAAAGATATCTTTATTATTGTTCTACTGCGTTATAACAAAGGCGCAGCAACTTGTTTAACGATCACAGCTCACCACCACTACCACCACACATTCACAAGAAATCCAATAATAGTCAAATATTATTATTGTTATTCGACCCGTCTATAATTTTACTCCACTAATAAATTGTGAATCATTTCTTGAAAGCAAAAGTCTCTCTTTAACTGACTGAAATTACTACTACACACCGCGCATTCTTCATATGTAACTTACAACAAAAACTGAAATAAATACAATCAAATCAAGCAGAACCAGAGTGGTCCACCTCCTCCTCCTCTTGGCTAATAACTTGAAATGAACAAAAACATGTCATGATGCACACGAAAAAACCGCATGTGAGCATAAAATGCAGTGTAAAATACCCAAATAATGAAATGAAATCAAATTTGATTATTACTTGTATCCACAGAGTGTCAAGTTAAGTACTCAAAAAACGAAAACTAGCGTGGATAAAACGATATAAAAATCGTAAATAATTTAACAAGGTAATTGGATAACTCTCATTTTTCTTATGAACTGGGTGAGCACACACAATTACTATTGTGTTTTTGTGCATTCTTACTTTGTAGCAGTTGTAGTAGGCAGGGATGGTGTGGTGGTGGTTGAATAAATGATCTAAAAAATATTTATCCACTTGTAGAGCTGATATAGACAGAACACATAATAATAATACTACACGACAACCGCTGAAAAAGTAAAGGTATTATAAACCACTTTTACTATCAAACCGCCGTTCTTCTTTGGCTGTTGTTGCAGTAGTAGTAGTACAATTTTCGTATAAAAAAGACTGACGATTATAGGGTGCTACTGCAGCTGCTGTTGCTGCTGCTGCACCAAAACCTAGAGCTAATGGATCGTCATTATGGCATGTATTTGTTTAAAAGAAGACAGCAAACATGGGTATTTACTTCATTGTATTTAGGTATACTACATCATCATCGTCGTCGTCATCATTTTAACCGTCCTCCTAATATACGAAACAAAGTATCGTAATTTCCAATGATGAACTACAAGAAACCACTTTACAACAACGCTAGTTTACTTACTGCTACTATACTTGCTGCCTTGCCTCCTCCACCACCAGCACCATTCATTTAAAATAACAACTTTTTGATTCTTTCGTCGATGAAATTGAACTTTGAAGATTCATCTTCCACCTTCCACTTTTTTACACACTACTTGACTATTAAGCTCTTCTATTAAAACTTGCTGCTACTACTCTCTAAACTTGTATAATTTCTGCTGGTATATAGTATGTAATATTATGTGACACAAAGAAGGCGGTTATAGTGGGCGGCTTAATGTCAGCACGCCCAAATAAACTAACATGTTGTTTGGAAACGTTTTTTTTCATCATCATCATCTTCTTCATCAGAGGAGGATCATCAGTACTCAATCCATAATAAGATTATTATTATACAAGAAGACCAAGTTATTATTACACATCATCATCATCATGAAAATGGAATCCTAAGGTCGTGCCACATGTCGTAGTAGTGCTGGTTGCGTATAATCCGTATATAACGAAAAGGCCAATACGTAAAACTTTTAGCGTGGTTTACTGATGGAAAAAAATGCTAATACGTAGAATATGCAATACCATTACCTAACTACATTTTGCTATATAACTGGTCCTGTAAACATTGCAGATTCTACTGATGATCGTAGAGTGGTGGTAACATGATGATCGTCCACCTAAATGTAAGATCAAAGTCGCAAAAATACAATCTATTTATCTGTCCTTCGTCAAAGACTGACTGGGATTCTGTCTTACGGCTGCTGCAAGCTGTTGCATGTGTGTACGTATGTAATATATAAACCCAGAAATAATAATGGTTGTTGTGTTATTATGTAAGAAAAGAGTCATTTACGATTTTACAATATTGGCAACCAAAAACGAGTAAAGCCGTATTTTTAAAAGTAAAATCTAATAGAGCCTGTCGGCAGACCATTTTATACATCGTCGCATTTCAGAGAGAAAAATAAAAATGTTTCATTTTGCAGAGAATGCTATACAGCTGCGGCGGCTGCTGCGAGCATTCATTAAAAGTCTGTATTTACTTTTACACTAGAGAGCCATGTACATAATATAGAGAGCTTCATTATTCCTCTCTTTTACAAACGATTTCACGGATCAAAAATTTCATTTTCTTATCAAAAAATGTTTTTAGAATGACGATGCCAATGCAATGGCAATGCACTCTGCTGAATCCTGAATGTAGGGAAATGCTA
>JAHZMT010002564.1:0-13834 GCA_027743785.1 Sinhomidia bicolor
AAATGTATAGATGGGTGTATAATGTTCAGTGTTCTCTTTGTTAAGTGGAAAAATTGATAAGTACTACAATGTTGGATTTATTATGAGCGAATACCATAATTTGGTATGCACAAGCTTATCATCATGATGCAGTGAATGAACTGACAGTCTGGACGCTGCTGCTGGAGGCTACTCTCGCAAATGCAGTTGTGTAAGCTCTCTGGCTTGGCCAGCTGATAAGATGCTTATAGTATCAAAGACATTTACGATCTACTCTATAAAAGTTGACATTGTATTTCTGCTTGGAAAATTGCATTGATGTGTCAAATTAATTATTCACTTCCTTGGCATAATAATGGCACATGTCATTTTGGCAGAAATCCTAACAAGGTCGTGTAAGATAGCATACTAAGTTGATATCTTATGCTATCAAAAATCCTTGTTCATACGCATCTGTTGACTTTATAATGCAATTTTGGGGCAAATTGAGCATTTCATGTTAAAAGTTATTTATAAGCTATTTAAACCCATACATGTAATTATAAACGCTTGCACGGTCTGCAAAAAAAGATATCCAAGTGTTACTTCATTTGTTCTGGTCAATTTTCAACAAAGAACACGCATTGTTATGTTGGAAAGGGAGTTGGAGAACAAAAAAAAAGAGAATTCTAACGTGGGACAATACGTACAGTCTGTCCTGCCAGCGGGGAGAGTAAGCAGGCTGAAAGGGTGCATCGAATTCCTTTTCTCTCTGCTACCTATTAAACGAACAGTCTACATACTGCATCAAAAATCTTTGCAGGGTAAATGGAGTGGTTGTGTAAATCAAGGAGCACATATATGTATGCCAAGCTACACTTATTTTTAGATGCTACAAATATACAGCATTTTCATTTTATGTCTGCTATATCTATCAATAATGTTATCATAAAAGTAGTAGTTAGTCTTTGAAAATGATAATGTTAACAATTTCGCTTATGTCTGGAGATCATCGAAAAAAGATCATCATCATCAATTCTAGGCCAATACAAGTATGGCCTTTTAGCTATTAAATGTTACTACTATTCCACTTGAAATTTGTTGCAATGAATTTTTCATGCACAGATCATGGAAATAAATCAAGTAAAACCGCACACAACAGTGCACAATACAATTTTATTATGGTGTATTTTTGGCTCTGCGTCTTTGCTCTTTACATTTTTATTTTTTTTATTTCAACACAACAAAAATTGGTGGAGGGTATCGAGGGTAGTATTTTATACATTGGCTTTGTTTTCAATTTCAACTCTCTAGCTTTTGTACATGGGACCATATGCAACATGGGTGTGTGTTCTTTCTTACAACAAAATAATGTATACTCTATACAAATGCCTCTCTAAATCTACTGAGGTAGGGGATGGTTTACTCCTTCTACAACTCAACGAGGTGAAACGAATTCAGAAAACTTTCTCTCCGTTCTCTGGAACGAATAATATGGTTAGAGTGAGATACGGAGTTATAATTATCAAATCAATTTATTTCTTATTATTATTACTTTTTTCTGCTGCTATTTTCGTCAAGCCATTTCGAGCGAGGTCTTTACAGGTCAAGTTATACTGCGGATATTCATGAAGTGTGCTTTGTGTATTTCCAGAGAATTTAGTCTACCTACTTATTTATTTGTGTATACCTACATACGTACTCTGTGGGTAACTGAAGCCATACTACTTGAATGTACTGAAAAATATTGTTATTTTATTGTATATTAAATGGAAATATAACTCTTTAAAAACCGTAACCGGAACAAATCTTTGCTGGATAGAGAAAGAAACGACAAAAGTCAGCTGCATCGATCCTTATTCTTTTGCTGACCCCATATTGTTTGACAGCACATTTCAACTAGCTGGCATCTCTATATACTAATCATTAAAACGATGTTTGTTTTACGAGATACGATGTTTAGTGCTGCTTTAAAACATCAATACGCTATTAAAGTAATATTGGTTCTACTTTGCAAACAAAGATTTGGAAAGTGTATAGTGATCATCAATTTAATAAATCTTGTGAGCAGTAATAAACTACTCCGTTTTAAAAGTAGAATGCGATAAAGTACAGCAACTTGATCTTCCAGTATTTACAGGTTGAGTGAAAGTTTTGCTGATCTTATACAACAGCTACTACATATATGGATTTGTAACAAATCATATTACACTTTTTGTTTACTTGCTCGAAATCGCAAAATGATTTGAGTTTTCTAAATCAAATATCTGGATTACAGAATGATCATTTTATTAAGCTCATTGTCAGTTTATTGAAGAATACAATGCTCGAAAGCTATTCGAAAACAAGCGCAATTGTAAACAGGCCGTGGGCTATTTGCTTGTTTGTACAAGTGAACTGTAGAGGCGTGTGTCGTCCCACACGATCTATCTATCCCGTGAAAAAAATCATCATATTATTGTTTCTGCTAGAAAACATGAAATCCAGCACTTTTCCTCCACTCTATTAAGTTTAAACAACGGTACAAATAGGATAAGATAATGTTAACTTTTTTAAAGTCCATCTTCGAAGTTTAAGAGAGCAAGTTAATATAAAACAGTATGGTTCATTTTGTTTCATGAAGGTTTAGGTTTATAAGAAAATCGACAGTTATAAACGCAATTGAAGGAAGTAAATAAAATCGCAATATGCTGAAGTATGTCCAAGATATTCATTATCCATTATTATTATTATCGGATTAGTTTACATAAAGATAATTTTCTTTTTATGAACATAAGACTGTACTCAGCTATTGGCTATTTGCTAAAAAAATCAAAACCGATTGTAGTGTAATTAGTTTCTGTATAAGCTAAAAGCTCTAGAGAGCGTTTTCATTTTCATATTTACTTAAGTCATAACAGACTTTCTCAATATATTTACCAACCTTAATTTGTTATATTAGCCTTTAATAATGTTCTCCTTTTGAATTAATATTGTAAGTATTACGATTTTTTACAAATTTCGCTTGAGAGGTGAGTTATTATTAGTGGTACATACACCTGACATCATAACATTTAAAGCTGTCAATTTAAGAGCAAAAAGCAACTAAATGGTTAAGCCACATATTAATTTTGATAATTCCAAAAGAAATTTGTACACTCAATATTAAGAATAATGAATGATTCTGAGGATCATGCAGTCCATGTTGATTTTAATGATTTTTATGGTTAATACACTGTAGGCCAACTTCGACCTTTTGATAATAAAACAATGTAAAATGTATGCTAGGTTCCCAACAAAAACCCAGAGTGTAGAGTGAAACTGCTCCCTCCAGCAGACTAACTCTAAACTTTTCTTAACGTCAACAACGTAATAATCTTTCCACGAAAATTTCAACATCAACAAGTACGCAACTAGAGTTAAGAATATGCAGCAAAACTTAAAACGTATACCGAAAACAAGGACAATTTATATGAATACAACAAAAAATATTTTGACAATGAAAAATAAAGAAAAATGCTATAAAACAAAATGAACCCAACCCCACTTCATCGAGAAAAGAAATAGTCAATTACGGAAAAAGCTATTTACCATTCGCTCCAGGAGGTCTTTTAAGATGGGCCGATCACGAAAAAATGACAAGAGTAACTTTCAAGAAAAACTTTGTTCTTGTGCTTCTTTTTATTATTAATAACAATATAACAAACAACACAAACATGCATGTAATATCAACAGGCATCAACTTACCTTTCTTTCCTGAAACTCTTCTTGGAATGAGCTTTTCGTCAAGAATAGATATGGATGGAAGCACAACATGCATAAAATAAATCATAGGTAAAATATATAAATATGTGGACATTATCTGCAAAAGGTTAATGCATTTGTGTACATAGTTGTTCATCCTTTTTAGTAGTCCAAAGAACAACGGCAGTAACAGCAGCTCAAGCAAAATAATATTAAAAACGTCACAAAAAGCTAAAGAAAGAAAATTAGTCTTTTGCCGACAATATCATGCTCCTTTAATGTGTGCATAAGTATACATATATTTTTTCATAAATATGCCATTCATGTATTACAACAAAAAACATTGTACATTAACATGTACCTACGTACGTACTCAGCCTTTACCGTAATATCACTGTTCTTAAGTACACATACGGTGTAGTATGAACGATGTGCTTTAATGTAATGAAAAATCAGTATAATATGCTTGTCATTCTAATTCTTCAGGTCAATGTCATAGTGGGACTAGATCAGAATTTGTCTTGCCTTATTTGTGTTTACGTACATTTGCTACATGACAAGCAAGGGGAAAGTTTGTTTACTACACACTAACAACACAGACACGATACAATATAATATGTTATACTCGCTCTCTGCTCCTTTTACGGCACTGCCCTGCTACTGAGCAAGTGTATCAGGCTGCCCCAACAATACTACATAATAGGTAATAATATGAGATGTAATAGCAATGAACGGTTGCAGCAGTCGCATCTTCTATTAAATTATTGTATTGTAATTTTCACTGTGCAGTTTACAGTTATTTTTTTCATCATGTAATAGCGACACGATATAAACATGCAATACTCACAATAGTACATGTTCATTTGGTAGAAAATAAAAATAATTAGTATTAATTTACCTCTGAAAGTATCAGCCTGGCCTTCTCCATCCAAGCCAGACGAAGGTATGGAATGCAGTGAAAAGTGCTGAGCTTCCTTCATGGATACAGCAGCCACAGCGTTGGCTGCATTACTAAAAGCTTCGCTAACAATGATTGGCAGAGGTAATACAGTTGGCGATGGCGACGATTGCTTTTGCATCGGTTGCGAATGGCTTGTCAATGCTGGTGGTGAATCATCTGCCTCTGGAGTTCCGGAAGCGGTTGGCATGAAATGATAACCTAATATATTACAACGGTAGTTTTGTATTTGTTAACCACAGTAAATCAATAGCGTTTAGGTGAAGTAATATAAACATATATATTATCAGTAGCATGCTAGGGAATCAAACATATGCATTTTACATGTTGAGCTTAACACGTTTGATGAAGTTTAATAATTTTGTTGTTTACTTTACATGAGAAAGGTTAATGGGAGAAAGTAATAATGCGTAAAATAATACAATAAAAAATTTAAAGCCAATTTAGTACAAATATACTACGTTTTTTAATATTTGCTAAGTGTACTGAGAGGAGCATACTTGGAGAGGGATGATGATAATGGGGATGGTGATGGTGGTGGTGGTGAAAAGAAGTTGCCCATGTTGATTCCGCTGCTGCTGCTTGTTGTAATACAGCTGCTGCGGCCGCTGCTGCTGCTGCTGCACCAGCAAAGCCCGATATCATAACCGAAAAGTCGTACAGATACCAGCAATTTAATAGATGGTTGGCCTGTCTAGGAAAATCGTCGTGTAGATAGAATGAACAATAGTAAAGGGTTGATAAATGATTTAAGAAATTACATTTTTTGTCGATTTTTACTCATACAACTGCACTTGCAATTTAAATATTTAAACGAAGAAAGTAAGCAAAAACGCTTTTATCATCATACCAATGATTTCACATGCATTTAACCGGAAGTTGTCGAGACTTTCTTAAACACTGTCATACCTTGTCTTTTACATGATTTACTCTGCTACGCAAAGTAGAAAATATACAAAAGTTGCCTCAAGGCAAGGCAGGTTTATTTACGCGGGCACGTGCACACGAATAAAATTTTGTTGCCAATATTCTTATAATTAAATGTAAAAAAATGAAATGCCTTTGAAAACTAATGAAAACGAAAGTATACTGTGACGTTTTAAATGTAATTGCATTTGAGAGACATTAAAAGAAGATGACAATCAAATCTTTTTAAACGACAAAAATAGGATCAGCAATTTAGTTTTTAGTATCAAAAAAGCTGTCAATATGTAATGTGATCATTAACAGCTGAAAAGTATTATTGGTACCTTAAGGTTAGACCACCTTGCACTGACTTTAAAATTCTATTTGTAAGTGTAAATGACTACTTAGGTGACTAAATGCGTCAATAGTAGTACTTTTGATTTGACCACATGTTAATTTAAGATTTGGAACAAGGATTAATGAAAAACGTTGATTGTAAGGTACGTGCCTATATTTACCATTGAAATTTTTAAAGATAATTCTTGATAGAGGGTGAAAGTAGTAATCAAAACTGTAATTAATAAAAATAGTAATTTTCTTTTTGGGTAATTGAAAAGTTTAGTGATAGAAACTGTACATGTTTTGGACAAAAAAAAGTTTGATAACTGATCAAGAGTTTTGCTTTGCTTCTAAATACTTGAAATTTGTACATCATATTGTTACACAGCTAGACATCAAAGATGGAAAAATAAGAAATAAAGTTTAAAGATGAAGAACAAAAAAGAAGAACAAAAGACTGTTACGAAAACCCTGAAAAGGAATACATTTCCGCTTTACTTTACTTAAATAAAAAGTTTTTCTTTTGTCTTGTTAACACCCTCTATTCCATTTCATTTCATTGACACATTGTTGTACTAAAAGGTTCCATTCAACGAAATGTGTATTTAGTGATACAGTGCACGTTTGCCTTGAACTCACAGAAAAGAGTTAACTTACTCCTTACACACTTCACATCAAAAGTTCAATTAGGTATTCTTATATCTATAATCACGTAATAACCATCATAAGTTAGTATAATGTATAGCATAAATAGATAAAGCAATTTTCTTTAAACCACCAAATGAGTTTATCCAGATTTTATCTCATTTTCGTATAGTCATATTTAACACTAGCTATATAGGTATATGTAGGTATTTATTTATGAATTAGTAATTACTATTTAAGTTATTAATTAAATTATTACTATTAAAGTTGGTTAAAGTTAAATAAAACAATTTACCTTATTATGCTGGTTTGTCAGAATGGAAAACGGTTTTGATTGAAGTTAACTACACATTATGTAATTGTACCACTTTTACTTGTGTAGCCCAATATTTTCTATGCTACTTACAAGAAACAGTAATGCAGCAACGTTGAATGTCTTTTACTGTGTACACATCTTTTAAATAATTTTTATAAATTAGCAAAGTAGTACTCGTTTTTCACGGAAAAATATTCACTTTCACTCACAAGTCTCACGCTGCCCCAATGTTCCCGAAAAAAGTAGGCATTTTCCAGAGAAGAAAGCGAAAGCAAGAAAAAGAAGTGGTGGTGTCTTTCTGTTTATGGCAAGATAGAAATAACATTATCCCAACTCACAGCACATGAATGTCATGCAAGCAAAGGCTTATGGTATACGAAAACCCTCGGAAAAGTCAACCCTCTTCTCCATTTCATTCCGACTGGCTCCATTCCCGGGTTCATCTCCACTCCAGTTCTAGTAGTGATGAGACTGGAGCGGACGTTTGCTGAAAGATATGAAAAGAGTGGAAACGACATACCTAGGATACAGATATAAAATTCTTGACATTTTTCTGGGTATTATGCTGTGTACGGTTTTTACATGCACTCTTATGCTTATGGCATCATTATTGTTAACAATGTCACGACGCCAGGGTGTTCGCACTTTTCAAAACACTTTTACTTTATGTACGCAAAAGTATTTATGGGAATCGTATAAAATCATCTCGTCATTCCGATCACATTTTCATCGCACATCACATTTTTTTGATTGTATCAAATTGAATATAGATTTGAAGCTTTGCTGATTTCATGCATCTATCGATATTTTTATTACACTTTTGCAAGCGAGTTTTTTATTTACAATAGAGAGCAAAAGGTTTCATACAAAATTCGTTTTAGTTTCTTTCTTAAATTACTGTTTACAGGGCATAATACACGACAAAGTGTAAAAATATGGCAACTATAGGATAACTGGTAACAAATGTCAAGTTGAGCTTTGATTTATTTTTATACTTTCACTACATTGCAATTTCAAAGTTACTACCACAAACCGAGCCACAAATAAATTATTATTGTTGTCGTTTGACAAGAGATTCCCACAAGCATGTACAATACTTTTACAATTTTTTACATTCAAAAATAACCATCTACGTATGTAAGTATGAAACTGTTACATACAATGCATATAAAAAGTTCACGTTTTGCGTGGTACTCATGTATTTACATTTGCATAATTGAAGTTTTTCATTTTGAGCTCGTGATTTTAGCGAACAATAGACACATAGGCAGACACTTCTATGAGGCTCTTATTAACAACAAAGCAACGGTAGCTGACGACAAAGACACTTTTGATTGAAGATTTCTACACAAAAAACTCCAGATTTTTAAGAAAGTATACACGAATGAGAACTTTGTATCAATCATGATAATATTTTGTTTTGTGTACACAATTTTTTCTTGAATGGCAAATATTAATGATTTTAGGTTATTGTTATTATTGCTCTTACCACAAAATGAAATTTGCTAGCTTGGTGGGATACCGCTTACTAACACGCAAATAAAGTGGTTTTATACAGTCTTCATCTCTGGTACGGTGGAAGCTTTCGTTTTTATAAGGCAGGAATAGAAGTAAACGGTGGTGGATCTGGAGGAAGAGTTGGTACCGTTGGTACTATTGGAGGAGCTGTTGATGGAGGGACTACAACTGGTGGCAATGTCGATGGTATTTGCATTTGTACCGGTATGAGAGGAACTATCGTTATAAATGCAATCAAAGAAATTGCAAGCAAAAGGGAAAATATTATTGCAGGGATCGCCAGTGGGAGTAATAGGAGTATTGTGATTAACACTAGGGAAATAAAAGAACATAGACACGCAATTTTAATGATTTTGATAATAATCTTGATGATGATTTTGAAAATAAGTAGACACAAGTCCGTTGTGAAGGATTTTCCTATTCCGGAATCAGAGAGACGGGTTTGTTCCCATAACTGGAGAGTTGTATCCATCTTGCCGGTTGCTAAAACGCAAAAGAAAGACAAAGAGAGACTGTTAAATTCCCTGTTTGTATGTACGATAGTCAGGAAGCTTGGCAGTGCATTAGTGTAAATATATCAGCTAATAAACTCACCTGTTGCAGGCGCATCGTTTCCGGAGTATGTCCATCGTGTCTTTGATTCAGCTTCATAATGAAGTACACAAAGCGCAATGATTATTAATTTTAAACTTTTACCACTAAAGCCAACAAGAATAAGTCTCTTGATTATACGTAATAGTGCAAACAACAGCATTTCGTATTTTATTACAATGCCCCAGCAGTAACACCACACTATTTTATTTCTTTGCTTCTTGTTTATCCTTTAAAATGTAAATACTTTAAAACTGTCAAAACTGCCTAACAAGTAAGAAAATATTTTGACTTTTTGAAAGATAAACAACTCGCTGTAATCTGTGAGACTCAACTTTGTCATTTTGAAACTATATATTCTTCCTGTCTTCATTTGTTTACTGACTGTGGAGGTGCAACAAATTCGAAGGACACTGGATGAATGAAAGTTAAAGATGAAGATAGAACTGTAAAGGAAAGAGAACTGACAATACGATTAAGATTAGTTTGAGTATTTTTTGTCGATGTGTTTTCTTGCCATTATTGAAGTAATCAGGTATGGCATATAGACACTTCATTCTATTTTTAGGCAAGTTGGTTACGAGGCAGGTAACAACAAGTTGGTGCATTCCCATCTTTGCAAAAAGCTATTAATTTATACCCATCGGTATTTCGTGAAATCACCAGCAGCTAAGCTCACTCAGTACGTAGTTGCAAATTTTCATTCATTATTATTATTCTCACAAGAGGATATTGAATGGGACTCCACTGGTCATCATCATCATCACCACCATCACCGTCAATCTCAACTTTGCAATCTTTTTAACACTTAATGTCTTTTTTCAGAGGTAAGGTAGGCATGTTAAGGGTTCTTTAAATTAAAGAGGTTATAATAATATGTAGGGAAAATGACACTGAAATAGTAAACAAACTATATAAAGAAAAAAAATCAAAAATAAATGGTACGTTGTAGACCAGTAGTAATTAGACATGCTTGCTAGCCATTCATACGGGTATGCGATAAAAAATCTAATTTAGCAATGCTGAATGAATCAGCAGTATTACTACATGTGTATGTAGTACATACCGTAAGCTACGTCTTCTTTTGTAAAGTTTGTAATCAAAATTAGAATGTTGGCGCAGTCTGCTTTATATATTTGATAGCTTGAAAAATGCAAGATGACCAGTGAAAATCTATTTAAGTACCATAATCATGAAAAAGGGGATGATGAGATGATCGATGCAGGAAAGAAAAGGTAGATGAATGTCGAGTTTTAAACGATAAAAAATTACATCTTTTTATACCACACCGCATGAATTTTTTATGGCACTGGGAAAATGAAAGGATTTCAAATACAATATATATGTGACAAAGATAATGATGCGTCTGTCTACTGAATTAGGCTTTGGAGTAACTAATGATAAGTGACATCAAGATGAGCCATTTACTTGTTTTCACTTTTGCCTCTTATGAAAGACTCTTGTTTAAATCTTAAATGTGTTAGATATATATGTAGTAAACGGGAAAGAAAGGCGTCACACCGAGCGCACCGTTACCTCTGAAGGTTGTTAAACGCTTAATTGCCAATATTGTGTTCGCACATTTGACGTGCTGATATGATGATGAAAGATAAATTAATAGCATAATATGGTATCAGTTCATTTAATGATAGCCAATTGTCTAAAAGAATAAAACAAGTACTTGAAAAGGCCAAATGTACCATAAAGAAAATCTTACCGAGTGGCTCAATTGGGGCATTGTAAGAATCAGCATTGTTATTATTGATGAAAGTTTTGGGCATAGCATAGTCATTACTACGCTCCAATACCTATAATATGTTTGCGGATGACTTTTTAAATTAATGTAATTAAAATCTAGACACGTAATTAAGCGATCTTTACTGTATTCAAAAACGTTTATTTTAATTTTAGAGGGAATAAAAAACGAATTTCATATTGACCACATCGAAATTGAAATATTGCATTATTTTACGCTATAATCGTATCTATTACGCACATTTGAAGAAATAATTTCGCTAAATGTTGGGTTTCCTGCCGTTCAAAAATTCGTCAAGCCTTTTTTCATTCAAATCTAAGTCGATTATTAGAGCTTCAGTAAGATTATCTGGTGTCACTTCTTTCCCCAAAAATTGAGACACCATTTGCTTGGCCGGAACACCGCCACCGTGAGCAAGAACTTCGGACCGATACCTCTCGCCATTGGTAGAATTAAATGGGTCTTCTCGAAAGTATTTCATCCAGATCCAGCTGGCAACAGCTCGTGACATCAAATAAGAGTAGTATTTAGCACCGTATCCGACCAAATGGCCAAATCTCAAGTGCCATGCCTGAAATATGCCATTGTAAGCGTTATCGTATGTTAAATCCAGTGTCTTATAAATAAAATTAATTTATGCACGATAAGAAAGTCAAAATGGAGCACAACGTACCGTGTTGTGTACATATGGTAGCCCATAAAATTTACTGTGAACTTCTTCTAAAATATGAATAGTGGGTCTTTCCAATGGAAATTTTCCAGTATGAAAACTTTGATCAAGAGCAGCATAAAAGTTTTGCATCTGCATATCTGATGCTGCAAATACATGTTTTGACATGGAGTATTTCCACCTCAACTCCTCAGGCATGACTTCTCCAGTGCTGTAATGACGAGCAAATGTTCCCAATACCTATATATAATTTTAAAATCTTAACTAATGCGCCAAGTAAAATGCAATGATTAATTTAAATTTAAGATATGTAGCAGTTTATTATCTTTACCCACAAACGAAAGTAGAAACTTTTAGCTTAAAAAACAGGTAAAAAATTATATACATGTAATTACAAGAAGGCATGATAAAGTACCTGATAGCTTCCATCTTCAAGTGTCTTCCCACCCTGAATTGTAAAATGGCAGTCTTGATGAGGCTTTCCTTCCCGTTCATAAAAGTCGCAGTATATTTCTCCCAGAACACCATTCGTTTTATGAGACACTGAAAATGATAAATATTGGATTATATACTACTAACATTATTTTGTGCATAATAATAAATGAAAAAAGCGTCTCTGTGATTCGATCCTTTAATTTCATGTCTGTAAAACGAACCTTGAAGTTTATAAACATCACCCGTCCAAACTTCACCAGCCTGCGTTTCACTTGCCATCAGTTCGATATTAAAAAGTTGCTGACATAATAGGTTGAGTCCTTCCATACAAGCACCAAGTGAGAAATAAGGCATAAAATGGCTACGATCCACATTGAATAAAGTGCGCTTGGCTTCCACAGTTAGATATGGAGGATCCCAAACTTGAACTACGCTGCCTTTCATTTTCGTCATATTATAGAAGTCTTTCTCAGCTCGTTGTGTTAGTTTCTCTGCAAGTTTTTCCAAGAAATTTGCTACCAGAGTAGGACTTTCAGCTAAACTTCCTTGTAGGGCTCTAAAAGTGTAGACACAGTCATTTCACAATTTTGTAACTGCTATATTATGCTGTAAGTTAGATACCTATAAGTGAAGTAGCACATACTCACATTTTCATACTTCCATAATATTACCTACCTGTGTGCATACGTAGGGAATCCGCATACTTCTGCAAGCTCATGTCTAGCCATTAGTAAATTTACAAGTAGTTCATCTTGTTTTTTATCTGGATGTAAATAGACTTTGTAAGCTGTTTCTCGAGCAGATTCAGAATATGCATCTGAAAACAGTCCAGTGACTAGAATTTGGTCTTTGTCTTGAGGAAAGCTGGTGAAAGCAAGCAATCATAAAACCGTTTAATGAGCTTGTTAAATTTCGTCTTTGTGACTATGTTCATAAAAAACCAATTCTTATGTACAATGACTGGATGTTTTTCGGAATTTGATCTCTACTGATTGCAGTCGGTTTCATGGCATTTGCAGCAAACTGCTGTCCAGTGTACAAAATGTAGTCATTCAAATAGACAACTCGAGATCGCTTTTTTTCGTCGAGATGTATTCCACTCTGTTCGAAATCGAAAAGAAATAATTTGGCAACATGTTCATCTACAGCAGTCGTTGGCAAACGATCCCGTTGATCAGTTACTCCTTTCAATGAGAGGTATAGTTCTCTATTTGTGTTTAATCTAAAAGTTAAAAATGAGCATACTTCAGTGTTTTAAATTTTTTCATTTTGATAAAAATTTTAAACAAAATTGATTCAAATTCAGATTGTAATACTTTTCAACAAGACGGCTAATTGATAGACACGCATCTTCAGCGGCATGAGCAAAGCTTCCGTTGGGATGAGCAACACGAACAAATTCAGCCATATCCGCAACTTTGCAAAGTGTATTCGATAAATGGTCAAATATTTCAACAAGCTTTCTATTACGACTGGAAGACATGCATTCATTGACTAGAGCATCGCATTCCCTGATTGCTTCATCCTTCAAGAGATGAAACCCAGTGGGGTCTCGTAACTCTGGTATTCCAAACAAACCATTCTGTGTGAAGATACACATGAATGAAAAAATATTTGCAATTAGTGTGCATTGACAAATTTTTTATCAAGTTGGTTCATAAAATTACATGAACACCTTGGATAAAAAGTTTAACTTTTTTGATGGTCTCGCATTAAAATTTGTGGCTAGAGGTGACCAAGTAGTGAGTCCACGAATGCCATTAAAACAAAGGAAACACCGTTGTTCCAACAATTTGAGTTGATTTACAGCATTCATATTTGTAGACAAAAGTCAATAAAATGATGTTTACATTTACTGTAAGATTTTAAGACGGGAAGTCTTTAAGGGGATGTTCAACGCAACCAAACTATTTTTCCATACACCATAGAGATACAGGGTTTTACACCTATTTTTGCTTGTTTACTCTGCGTGTTGAAAGAAATTTCTTTACAAGTTTAGAAATTTTTCCTCAGCAACGT
>JAHZMT010002565.1:0-13245 GCA_027743785.1 Sinhomidia bicolor
ACTACTGATATATACCTACCTTCTAATCGAGTAGCATTGACGCTAATGAATTTCAACAGAATGAATCGAATGAAAACACAAAACAAATCCATAATTAATTGGGTTTTACCTGAACTTTAAAGCATGGCTGATTCTAATGACAAAATACATAATAATAGCTTATGCATTGATATAGGTATATATATGTATAGACGTGCTCGGAAAGTAGTATTTGACTAGCTAACCTCATCGACTACCATATAATATGCAGAATTACATCACTGTCAACTAATCTCTTTGCAGTTTTCCTTGAAAACATCTGTTTAAACTGAACTTATTTTGTCAAATTTTCCATTGTTATAAACATAATAGCAAATAAAACTCAATCTCCAGAGTCAAACTACTAACAGAAAAAGCAACAAATTTGCCCTTTTTCTTCTGCTTTTTTCCTTTCAAAACAGTTATTGTATTATCTATTTTCTTAAGAACCCAACCAACCCAACTGTATAGATGCTCACAAGGATTGAGAAGACCTTTTTCCTTATATGTACATATTACATAGGTAACACAAATAAAATATAATCAGATTTGATAAACTTTTTTTAGCTACATAGGTACATGTTTTCTTTCATTTCATTCAACATAATAATAATGATCATCAACTCAATTTGAATGTATCTTTATTGCTTTTCTATGCATTATAATAAAAGCAGCCGTAACCGTATATCGTAATCAAATGATAATCAACATGGTACACTCGTATAATTACATAGCTTGTTTGTGTAGCATGAACAAAAGTGAAAAGTACAGAAAAAAACTGCCTCGAAGCAATTTCCCCTTTGTACAATTCCCATGTCATGTTCAGGATAAGCATTTACACTGGTGTACTCTGGTTGACTGGGTGGTGGGAGTAAAGACCACCAAACAGAATATATAGGAAGCAAACGCAATTTATATAATCTACATATATCGCAGTAGTGCCTACTACACAGAAAATTAAGACTTTAAAATCCATATCTTTATTTAATGAAACGTTCTTTTTTCCATATAATATTATATCTTCTTCATTCAAGGATAACAGCAACAATATTTAACCAACAAGCCCATGCAGCAAACATTTCTTTTTTTTCAGTAATGATCAAGCTGAGCTTAAGCTCAAGTAGAGAGAGAGAGAGAGAGAATTAACAGGTTTTTTTTCTCTCTTCAGCTGTTATGCCAAAAAGATCTTATTAAATGTGCACGTAAAGCTACCTGTCGTTTAGCTATGGATGAACGATAAGATGCACACACACATACAAACTATCTCGTGATATAGTTATAAGAAAAGTAAACAGTCGCAGTAGCAATAGTAGTGTGCTTATCAGTCACACAGTTTGTTTTGAACTTTGGAGAAAAAAACAGCTGCAAAGACAAGCTTGCTGCTTGACTCTCTGTTGCTGTAAAAGGCAAGATTTATATACATTTTTTTATTTGAATGGTAAGGTGAACGTGATAATCTTTTATAATTTTTTTTTCTTCTTCAGAATGAAGAGAGGGATGGAACGAGAAGTTGAAATAATAAGATGTTGTCTTGTGTCTGCCTGGTTTTCCATCTGATATGATAAAATCCTAAATTAATAATTGTTTTAATTATCACCACTGACTGTGAAAGGAAAATGAGAAGAGAAGGAGGAACTAGTCACACCGTAAAAATTAAAAAAAGAAGAAGAAAAAGATTGAGTGTGCATTTTGTAGGTGGGCATTACTTTTTAGTAGACATGATGAATGAATAACATATACAATATTATATCAAATGGATAATGTAGCTTTTCTTTCGGCAGAACCGAGCAAACCTTCTAAACAACTTAATCTTGATAATAGTAATAAGCAGCGTTCCTTTAACAGCTTGCGTTTGAATGCATGTATGTACGTACATGCATAAATAGAGAATGACAGCCTCCTACTCATTTTTTATGAATATTTTATAAGCAACAACGGCAAAACTACATGTACACTTTTTTCCCACAAAGGAAGGAAGGGGCCAGGCCAGAGCAGACCTCAGGTTGATAAAGCCAGCACACCTAAAGCATAAATAGCAAGCATTTTGTTTGTGCTCCCTTTTTTGTTTCTCTTTTTGACAGGAACAACGCTCTGTCTGACGTATTGATTACTATTACCAGTGGTACAAGAAGAAGTGAAGTGGAATGGAATAACTTATGTGACGGAAAAAAGTGAACGACTATTATTATTGGCACACTCTCAGCATAATTAACTGGAATATACAGCTCTTTTGTTCTCAATAACATATTAGTTTAATTTTAGTTATTGTGCAAGTAGCTTTCTACTTGCCAGCCAACACAAACAATAAAAAAGCTACAACTGCATATTACATATATTACGACTTTTCCTCTTCTTTATTTGGAGATGCATATATATATATATATGGTTGCATTATTACAATAATAGAAAAAAATCAATTACTTGTCCATCCACCATTTTTGCGTTGTTGTGCGTAAATTTTGTAAATAAGTAATTACGCTACTGGGCACCATCACAAAAAAATCTACGTCACGTTTTCAGCTTATTTTTCATCGATGTATGTACTTTTACTTGAAAATAACTTTTTTTCTTTGAGATGTGCCATTTCATGTGGCATTTCTCTCTGCTGTTCGAACACATATCTAATTAACGCATATCAACGATTACAAGCAAGGCGTCATGAAGGCGTAATCGAGCCAGACGGATACCATAAGTTATAGCATTGATCTATTATTAAACAGACGGCAAAGTACAGACCGGCAGGAAAAAAAGACGTGTAGGTATATCTACACATATTTATATATCTTATGCACGTACGTATGTAATGTAGCTTCACGTCTGGTCTACTTGTTATACCTCAGCAACCACAAAGGAATATAAAAAACATTTGGTCAGACTGCATGCTAGTTTTAGCTCGAATTACATACATTTTTTTTGCATGTGAATGCTTCACTGCAATGCTATTATTAAACGGACGTAGGATGTATGTATACGTTTAGAAGTATAGCCATTCAGTAACAACACGATTGTTGCCTGAATTATAAGAAGAGGCTATAAAGAAAGAAATACTCATGTCAATCAAAACAAAGGACTTGAGATATTAAATGTAAGTAGTTGTAGTAGTTGTTGTTGTTGTTTGTTGGCTGCTGCTGGTTAAAAAAAGCTGTGTTATTAATTAGTCCTCGCCTCCTCTAAATTTATTACATGCCTGCCACCGTCTTTCCTTTCTGTCTTTGAGAAGTAATAAATAATTTTTAGTCGAGAATAATTACTGCTTTCAGAGAAGACTTGCTGTGCTGCTTTCTACTAGCTAGCACCACACCACCACCACCACTGCCACATTATATAGCTATTACATGCAATTTGATTACATTATAATACCAAACACACATGTACATACATACATACATACAGACTACTTGCATGCACACAGTTGCAAAGCAAGTGTCTACTGCATGTGGCATGTAAGTCGCACTATTTTTTAGTATTATGGGCAGCAGCAGCAGTTACATTTTTTTTCTTTTTTTCCTACTATTTATTTAAATAAAAGGGGTGAGGTGTCACTATTTAATAGTAGGTTCTTTTTATTAAAGGAAAGATTCCTACCGCTGAAAAATAATAAAAATATGCTCTCCTTTTTTACACCTACTCTGCCTTGAACTGTTGGCGGTGATGGTGATGATGATGATGATGATATATATATCAACAGCATAGCAGCAGTAGCAGCAGAAATGGTCACTCAAAAAATTATATATTCATTTATTCAAATCATACCACTCAATTAGCTAATAAATAATATAATCGACTACTTGGACCCGATTTGATATATGTAATAGTAATTGTTCCTGTCTTTTTTGTTACCGCTATTTTTTATTACTGCACTTTAATATACTCACAGCGAAGCGATTGTATAAAAAATAATTATTTACCCTCCACCAGCCAGCCTGCACCACCAGTAGTAGTTAGGCAGTTATATCATCATACTATTGCAAGCATCATCATTATCATCATCGTAATAAAAAAATGTATTTTATAGCTGGTTTTGCCGAAATACCCCAACAATTTTGCCAAAACAAAATTGAATGATAACTTTGTAACATAATCACTGCTGCTCTGCTGCCTGCCACACCACCACCACTACACCACACCACGCCACGCCATATGCCATTTTTACCAACAAGCAGCAATTAAAATGACCGTGATGAAAATAATCATTTATCAGCGCAAAACACACATGTGCCTAAATGCCTTTATAGCGTTTCACAGCAGCGCCTACGTGCATTCATGAGCAAATATGTGATGACGACTTTTGTCGCATTAGCAGTTCTAAATAGTACTAACATATACTGGGGGGTGATGACGATAAAAAAATGTTAATAGATAATAATTATTTAATAATGATAGATAATGGTATATGATGATGAACTGGTCATCAAAAAAAGAGATATTTTTTTCTTTCCATTTCTTTTGCTTGGTCTTAAAAATGTACACAAGCTTTCAGAAGGCGATCGATAATATATGTATATATATACAACTTAATGTGCATAGCTCCGGTCATATATACATATGTACCTACTTACCTTTTACGAATTCACA
The DNA here is from genome assembly GCA_027743785.1 of Sinhomidia bicolor. NCBI lineage: Eukaryota > Metazoa > Arthropoda > Collembola > Entomobryomorpha > Entomobryidae > Sinhomidia > Sinhomidia bicolor. The sequence goes on from JAHZMT010002565.1 coordinate 4,594, forward strand.
AGGAGCAAAAATAATGCCTATAATGAACACGGCAAAGTTATATACCTGCTCTGCTCATATATGTATACTCACTTTTACACTCTTTCTGCTATTGTGGGTGGCCCTCTTTTCTCTCATCCATATAGCCGGCAGAATTTTTTCTTGGGGAGAAAAGCAGGCAATTAGTAGCTTCCTCGGAGCTACCGTCATAATATTTTAAGCAAGCAAGCAAGCATGCAACCCAATCCATGCGCGCAAGTAAGCAAGCAAGCAGCAGCAGCAGTTTTTTTTCCTTTTTGTAATAAAACATAAGTAACAAAAGTCAACAAGCTCTAGGCTAAAAAGGAAATGTCATGTGTACAAGGGCTATGGGGTGAAAAATTAGTTATTTATCATGCATAATAATAATAATATGGAGCGATTTTTATTATGTACAAGCAAACCTCCCTTTTCCTTGGCATTGCGCTTTGCATAATTAATTAGACCGTCCGTCGTCAGACAAGCAAAAATTATTATTATTATTGTATTTTTTGTTATGCTGATGATTACTTTCACGTCGACAAAAAAGCACATTATTTTTTTGAACTTTTTCTTACCTCTCTGTTATCGATCCAATTATCCAATATAAAAAAAGAGATCCAACAACATGTACGATAAATTGTTTATAGTTTGAAAATTATTATTATTATTGACGCAGAATTTTATACATAATTTTTGCAAAGGTCAATCATCACAACTTCACAACATTTTTTTGATTATCATTTTTTTTTGTTTTCAGAATGAAACGATAATAAAAATATTATTATTTTTCAACTTTACACTAAATTGATATTTAGGTATTACACTCAAAAAAAGGATTCACTTATTATATTATTTATTTATGTGAAGAATAATTATGTATTTTAGGCACACAAAGGACTTTTTCTCCTTACAGCACACGTATTAGAGGCAGCGGTGTGCTTTCAACATCAAAAGTGTGATTTCAATCCAAAGTGCTTTTTAAAAAAAATTTAATATAAGTATATAGGCCACTTTATACCAACTATATGTAATTTATTGAACTGTAGAGAAATAACAAAAATTGGTTGTAAAACACACAATTATTTTGTTTTAATAATGTTGTATTAACAGTAATAATAATGATGGTGATGATGATGATAACTGTACGTATCGCTGCGAGTATAAAGTAAAGGCGAGAAATGGAAAAAGAGAGAGAGAGAGAAATGGTGCGTGTCACGATGCTTGTCGTGATAATTATTAATCATTAATTTCTTAATTTATCACTTGCACTTCTATAATATTGCCTGTAAACGCAATTTACTCTTCAATCAAAGGATAATTTACTAGCCAATCTAACCAGTTATATCGATTTGTTACAAGGATGTTTTACAGCTTACAGCAGCAGACAAGCAATAACCGACCACTTTTATTTTCTTTCTTTTTTTACATTTATTTTTTTCACTGCTACTATTGCTGCTGCTGTTGGTGGTATAATAATGTATAGTAGTGCAAAGAACTGTAGGTAAATATATAACCGCACCACTACTAGTAGTAGTAGTATTATTATAAAGGTACAAAGCACTTTTGTAGTAGAAGATTAAATATTATAATAAAAACAGCACATTGAACAAAATAATAACATGACCTTTAATCATGCGTGTTATATGACACCACCAAAACACTAGACTCTTTTTTTTTGTTGCTGTTTGTTGTTACAGTTTTTTCCAAGTATTTGATGGCAAATTTTGAAGAATTCTTTACGATGACATTTGATTGAAGTCAAAAGTTGTTGTGCTTTGTGTGTGTCTGTGAAAAAGGCAAGTCTAATGAATTCCACACAAAAGTATTTTTTATTAATAATATGTTTTAAAAATATTTCTATACACCAACCACAGCCACAAGAAATAGTATTTATTATTATTATTATTATTATTGCTTATTTCGATATAATCGCTTTACTAACAACCTCAAAAAGTGACTTGATTTGATAAGCAGATTTGTAAAAGAAAACTTTTTTTTATCTATGCATTTATTTAGGTATTTATGCACAAAAACAACGACGGCAGCATAGCAGCAGCTCTCTCACAGCTTAGCTCACTTGATTCACTAACAAGAAAAAAAATATAATATAAAGCTTTACTCGATCAAGAACACCTTCGGGTAGTTTGATACTGATGTGATGATGATGTATGAATGACTGATATAAAGGCAGCCGCGATACCGAATAGACTATCTTTTTTTGCTTCTCACTTGCTTTATTTTCTTTTAGCAGAGAGAGAGAGAGAGATAGCTTAGCTTAGCTATAGCTAGCTCTGTGTTATGTGACGCGGTGTGATGTCGTGTTGAAGTAAAGTAGTAGTAGTAGTGGTAAAAATGTTGTTCAGTCAGATCAAGCTGTACAGTGCACACAAACACACACTCACACAAAAAAACACAAATCTCCCGTCTAAGTGATTTTTACTAAAAGTAAATAAAATTTATGTGTATGTATGCATATACATGAATTGTACCCTTTTTATATATAAATTCCATTAATCAGATCATTTCCTTTCAATAGTCTTCTTCACTGACACCAAATTATTATTACAATGCTGTTTTTATTATTTATTTTATTTTTTTGATTATGGACGCATGTGATAATCTTCATTTGATACAAACAGCACAGCAATCACAAATAATAATAATAATAATAACAAATACAATGCAGTAAAATCATGTGCACTCTTTTGATATGACGAAGAAAAAAATTAAATGGTTTATTGTTATTAAAAAAAATGTATGTATATTTATGCATGTGGGTAGGTAGGTATGCTGTTTTTTATTTGATGGATGCCATCAAAGAAAATGAGACAAAAGTTGTAATTGTATCCACACTCTCTCGCTCGCACACACACACACATACACACTGACACTCACAAAAAATATTATTATTGACTGATGATGATAATAATAACAAGATCGGATATGCACTATTATGATGAATGATGTACTTGAAGATTTATATACCTGTACAATAATAGGTAATAGTAGTTTGTGGTATACATGTAGTAGTATATACTATTTGTTTTTATATAGGTATATATTGTTATTATTATATACGATTGTTATATGTATGTACATAGGCATATACACGCTACACTTATAAAAGATGATGATGATGAAGATGGAGAAGAGACTTTAACTTACTACTACAGCACAACTCACTGTTTTAGATTTACTACATTCTTATGTTTGTGTACGTGTGTATTATATGCTCCCTATATAAATGGTAGTAGTAGTAGTAATAATAATAATAAAGAAAAGGTGTGAGAGAAGACCGCTCCGTCAACTTGCCACCTTAGCTAGCACACGTACACAACTCGACTGGGCTGCAAATCATATAAGCTGAGTAGATAGATACGTTCTCTCTCATACGAGCGTACGCCTTGTAACAACACTGTGGGGGTATTATAATATGGTTTGGTTTTGTTGGTTGGTTGTTAAAAGTTGGATTGGATAAAAGATGCAGTAGAAGTGCTAGTAGGAGAAGTACACAAGTCCGTTCTCATCCTTGTATCCCATGCAATGCAATAAACGTGAGGTTTTCTTTTAGGGGAGCACAAAATGGAATGGTAAAGCATCAACCAAGCCAAATGTAATGGACATATTAGATTGCATGGCATTGTGTGCAATGTGTAATAATGTGTGTAGGTACATATACGTTATTATTATTATTATTACTGTAGCTTAGGTAGTATATGTATATATGTGAAGGCTGTGAATATTATAAAAAGAATAGATATATAAGTTTATATAGAAAATGTACATGTTATACCACACCAGCAGCAGCAGCAGCAGAATGATGAGTATGTGTAGATAGATACGTACATAATCATCATCATCATCTCTTGCGCCTCTTTTACTAAAGCAGCAAGCAAAAAGGCTCTTTTCTGGTAGTGGTCTCTTCTTTAAAAGCAAAGCTGAAAGGAAGAAGCAGATGAGGAGAGAGAGAGAGAGAGAACTCGCTCACTTTATTCTCTTCTGTTTGCCTGCTCTTTCTGCTGATGTGAGATACTCCCTACTTTTTTGTAAAGCATATTACTAGGACAACGAGAAGACGGCAAAGTGATTCTACCACGAACGAACAAGTACATAAGAGTCGCAGATCCGTGAAGTACACATATTAGTAGTAGAGTCCATGCAGTGGTGGTGGTGGTGGAGATGGTGATGCCGCGTAGTGTTATAACTAAGCAAGTACAAATATATGTAATATGTGTATATATGTACCTATGTGTTATATGAAAGAAGCTAAAGGTTGAAATAGAATGAAAGGCAGACAATATAATATGCACATATTACTTACCATTTTTGTACTTGGCTATATTATGTGTTGTGGTTGAGTGCCAGCAGCTAAAGAAAAGTTTTGAAACATGTGTATATAAATTTCATTTTTATAGGTATCCAAAAAATGCAAGCATATACTGATCTATTCTTATAAAATGATTTTTTCCCTAAAAGTATGGACATATTGTACAAATGGATATGATATACCTATACAAGGTATACCTACATGATTCATAGGTAAAGCTATGATGAGTAAAGGGAGCCCAACTTTTTTTTTGGTTTGTGCTCTGTGCAGTACACACACAGCATGCATACTTTGCTTCTGCTCGGCTTGCTAGAAACATATTTTATTTTTCTGTAGGGAACTTTAAGCAAAGTAACGAAAAAAAGACCTGAAATATTAGTAGCCGAAATCAAGTCTTTTTTGATAGTGTAAGGCCGAACAACGACCAAACGAAACCAGAGAGAGAGAGCAAACCAGTCATTCAGCAGGCAAAAGAATTATCATTGTCATCATCATCATCATCTTTCTCTCTCCGCAGCTCACTCACAGGCCAACCAAAGTCATGGCATGGCAGAATAAGAGACCAACATCATAACAACCTCATCACTCAATACCCTTACTAGAACGGTATACTTCCATATATACACTTATATGTACATATATATGTATATATCACCACCTAATATTCTTTTCTCCAACAACTACGCACTCCTCTACTCTTCCTCTTCTCATTTTTCAAGAAAAAAGATAAAGATGGATAGACAAAAAAGAATTTTGTAGATTTTTTTATACAAGCAGCAAAACCAACCACCACCGCGCCGCTGCTGCTGTAGCTATATACATACACACCTATATACATAGGTAGATAGACATCTAACGTACTTTCATTTTATACAACTTTTAGTGTCTTAAAAAAGACGAACAAAAAAAGCTAAAAAGTGAACAAGAGCATTCCATTCTCTTTGACTGTTTTTTTGTTTCTTCCCTGCTTGCCTCACTCGAAAAAAAGTCAAACCATTTCTCTGACAAAACAACAAAAAATATACATTACTGTTCAATACATTTTTATTATTATATTATGTACTTATATGTAAGTTATGTGTACATGCTTACATACAAAAAAAACTTTATTCCGATTTCCTCAAGAGATGAAAGAAAGAAAGAAAAAAACAATGTTTAGTTAGTTGGATAGTAGTTTTGGATGATATATTTATGTAGTATTCAGAAGCAGCGGAGCTCGTAACAGTAGCAAAAAACAACCACTCCTTCCTTTCCTATCTCCCTTTTTTCTCTCTCTTTTTTACAATTTTTTTTCGTTTTGTCTTTTACTGTTGCTGTTGTTCTCTACTACTGCTACTATCTACGACTATGTTATTAAGTATTATTTTTGCTGTTGTTATTACCATTACACACAACCATACCATTTAACTGACACTAATGAAAAAAAGAAAGAAAAAAATGTCTGTTTTTCTTTTTATGTGCTTTTGCTTACGTTTTACACGTTATGTTTTGCATTTAACGTAAAATTGTATAAGGTAATAATAATAATAGCTTGTAATACCAGTCATTGCATGGCTCTCTCTCTCTCTAGTTATAATTTTCTTTTTTTCTGGTTTTTTATGCTTATAAATATAGTATAATATGTTATTATTGTATGTATAATGCCTCTTGGTTCTTTTCAATGATGATTGCTCAAGAGATAATGATGATGAGAGCTATAATAATTATTTATTGATAGTTACAATGTATTAATGAAATTATCACACCTTATCAGTTTTCATATCGATTGTACATTTTGTTCATCAGAGCGCTTCTGTTCAAGAGAGAGACTCAATCATATCATCATCATTCAACACTAAACAAAATGCGATTATTTCGCTGTTCATTTCATGTTCAACACAAAAGAGATGCGTTTTATTTTATTTACTACTAAACTGTTATTACTTCTGCTACCTACTTTTTCTTTCTTTTTCTCTCTCTCTCTCGCTTCTCTATTCAGTGCAGGATATATATATCTATTAAGAATTTATTGTTGTTACTAAATGTAAAATAAAGAAGGAGTTTTGTTACGATTGCATCGACATTATTAAAAATGTAATTTTTTTATCTGGTTTCACAGAAAATGTTATAAAAAATCAAGAAAAATGATAATGCTCAATCATCATCATCATCATTCAATGTTGAAAGACTTTCAACTTAATTTTTTTCGTCTTCGTCTTCTTCTTTTCATTTTTTAAACTTTTTTTACCTACAAGATAAAAGCTCATATTTATAAGTGAGAAGTATGTAGCGCCACACATAAAAAATATATTATTACCTAACATAAAGCAGAAAAAAAAGTTGCAAAGCTCTTTTTTGCAAAATAAATAATAATAATACACTTTTTGATATTATAAAAAAGTTACATAAGAAAAGAAAAGGAGTGAACAAGTTCCAGGATCTTTCATTTGATTTTCATTTCTTCGAAAATGACTAGAGAGAAAAAAACCTGCCTGCCACTGAAATGCTGCTGCTGCTGTTGCCACTGCTTCCCTATAAAACGTTTACTTGTTCTGGTGGTAGTAATCATGCTTTTGCTTGATGCAGAAAGGAAAAAAATATATATATTACATTTGGGTATGTCTGTGTGGATCTGAAAAAGCAGGAGCGGCAGCAGCAGTAGCGCTTGTTGTAGCTGAGATTTGATAGAAAATGGGAGAGGTTCTTTGCTGTTGTAAAAGTAATATGCTTATGTTATGCTTGTTCCTTTTGATGTGTGCCTTAAAGCAACTCCAGCATTTTTATAGGTATGTACATACCTGAATAATACAAATGTTATATGGGTATATCTACACTATAAAATGCGAGTATATGCTGGATCTTTTTTTTATTCATTCAGTTCGTTGATACTACCGCCTGCCTTCTCCTGCTGGAAGCAATAAAACCTTTGCAGTTTAAGCACATATACTGCTGGGGAAAAAAGAGGTACGCATTTAGTTATTACTACAATATATATGCATATATAGTAGTGGTAGTAGGTGTGCATAAAAAATGCTTTGTGTATATAGGTACTTAAGTATATAATAGGTGTAGTGAGTAAATATTAGAAACATATATACGTAATATGTAGGGGTAGACAAGCATTCGTAATATACCCTGATATTTATAGAGTAAGCTATTCATGGAAAAAAATGTATGCACACTCGTAGCTAAATGAAAATTCCTCATTTTTTAGATAGAATAATAGTGGATGAATAAGTAGTAGTAGTAGTAGCTAACGCAAGATTCCTAAACCTCATCGTTTACTGTATAGTTATAAGGGACAAAAAAACAACACGTTCAGTACTAGGAATATAATATGTATATAACATCAAGTTCAACATTTCATTGAAGTTTGTATGTTCACTTTACGTGTCCATTTGTATTTGTGATATAAAAAAATGTTTTTTTCTCTCTCTTTCTTTCTCTCTCTCTCTACTTATAAGGAGAGAAAATGAAATATCTATAATAAAACACAACAAACATTATGTATGTTTTGCTTGGTGGTAAGTTACATGTACGCAAACGAGTTTGTCGGTCTGTTTGCCTGGCTGACTGTGTGTATATGTATACATTTAATAATAATAATAATAATGCTCTCACTGGAACTTGTGAGTTCATTCGAGTTTTTTTCTCCTCTTCTCCTCCTTTTCTGTTTTGTCGTGTCTATTTGTTTCTTACACTGCTGCAGCTTGTCTGCTTCCCTTGCCAGTAAAATGTAATATGTATAAAATCTAACAAAACAAAAGCCTTTTGTTTCTCTCACTTTTCCGTTTTCCTAGTCTACTTCCACAAAATAAATACATATATATATATATATATGTGCTTGCTGAACTAACTGAACATATCACGTGAATACAAATGAAACTCATATAGTTCAGAAGAAGCAAAAAAAACTTTTTTCTTTCCAGCAGAAACAACAGCAGCACCAGCCGTACACATATGTAGTTGAATACTTTGTCATCATCATCATCATCATGAAACTGGTAATCATTCATACTATACCAAACACTGTCGTCTGTGTACTAAACCAACGTAGTAGTATTATCACTTGCTAAACAAAAGTTTGCAGTAAAAAGATGTTTTTTTAGCATTATTTGATGATGGTGAGTGATGAGAAAGTTTTTTTTTGAATAATGGAAAATGCATGTAGACGAATCGTAGCAGCAGCACCAGGCAGCAGAGTAAAAAACAGCCTCATAATAATAGATTCCTCATGTCATGCACTATCCAAGTACAAGTACACGATTTTTTATTATCTTGCCTGACAATTAAGGTATGGCTGACAAAATATTATCGAGTTACAGTTAACGAACTTTAAAAGTAGA
>JAHZMT010002566.1:0-11056 GCA_027743785.1 Sinhomidia bicolor
TTTTAGGATGTCTGCTCACATTGCCCCACCACGGGGAATTCATGTTTTTTAGGGAAAAGTTGTCAGTGGAAAATCCAAAATGTACCTAAAAACAAAAAAAGAAGAAATTTAGAACTATATTTAAAGTGAACATATTGTGTACCTAAATATAAATTCATATAGTGTTTTGGGAATGGTGAATGAAATAAAAACAGATTTTCCCTTGTGCTTTCTCCACTCTTCTCTACTACCCTCCAACTACATACAAGTCATACCATCATCATCTTTTTGCAATCGGATTTGAAATAGGAAATCCCACTGAGTCATTTCCATCCGCGTTTAAAATGACAATGAAAACGACTTTCTACGTATACTTAAACCTCGTATAGGTATGTATGTATGTACCCGTATGCACAGTTCAAACAGAGACAGTAAGTCCATTTCTTTATGCGTACGGATAGTTGTAATAGGTAGCATATATGTAATATTGAACTGAACATGCTGTAATATTATACCTGAACATGAACAAAACAACTTGATTTGGGAAGTTTTTGTAAATGAAGGTGAAATTGAGGTACATACTTTAAAAGGAGTTACAAGTCTATTTATATCATAGTCGATAATAAAAAGAAGAGAAAGAAAAAGGAAAGGAAAGCCCACGCAGGTAGTAAAACAAGCAAAGGCCGGAGAAAGATAAAAACTAGTTGGTATCATTATATGTTGTAGAGAGACTTTCTCCTCCATATGTGTTCATTTGGCTAATAATAGTGAAGAAAAAGGAAACGGAAAGAGGTTCACATTTTTGGTGAGGAAATAAGTGTAGGTGTGTAATAAAGTGGATGCTCAAGTGCGTACGTGGGAGTAGCGTAGTGTTGTGTGAGATAGTTTGCTGGAGATGATAATAGCATTGTATGTTTATGTAGATTACCTGTGCTTATTTAAAAATAGACTGGCGTAGGATAATACATTGTAGTCTGTAAACTTGAACATACATGCATACATCTCTTGTGTTGAGAGAGAAAGCAGTAAAGACAATCCCTAAAGCAAATTTTCTTTTTTTGCTCCAGTCATTTGAGTGAGACTTGGGATATTTTTATTTGCTATTTGTTACACAATATTACAACAAAATCGTTGCAACAATGTTACACGATATTATTTTTTGTAATTTTTTTGAAATTAAAAATATTTTGACACAACTTAATTGATGTTTAAAACTAACTAAACTAGGATGCGATTTATAGAGGTGGACAAAACTGTATGGAATTCAAATAAACAATTATTGGACTAAGTTTTTGCTTATTCCAATAAGCAATACTGAAAATATAATTGAAAATATGTAGCAGCAAGTGGTTCTTGCAAGCCAACAGTATACATTTCATTCAATGTCCTTATAATGGCATTCATTCAGTATGCACGCACATCAAAGAACAAAACAGAAACAAGCGACAAAACAAACACAAAATACCTTACTGCCTACAAACATCACATACACATATCAACTTCCCGTCTGTCTGTCTGATCTATCTATTTCGCAATAACTGGCTTGCAACAAGAGAGTCTCGCTCACACACAAAAAGTTTTGTTTACCATCATTCGTACTTCCTTGTTTTATATTTCACTACACACAGCGTCTCTTCTTCACTGAACTCTGTAATATTGATGGTGATGGGAGAGGAAAAGGGAATAACCTCTTCCTGTCAAATCTGAACATGCCATAAAATAAATTTATTGAGTTAATCCACTCCATGAATAAGTATCTATTGATAGTCTTTTATTGCGTGCAATGCCCTCCCACAGAAATTCCTTGTCCATTTTTTGACGTTTTCATAATCCACCAAAATTCATTTGTGCTAATAAAATACTTTAAAAAGCTTTCTGAAAAGTTTCAAACTATAATATACACGATATGTTTCCTTTTGATTAGAATTTTATTTGTTAATTCTTGCAAAAAATAATCTTTATTGAAACACTAAAAAAGGATCTATGTTTAAAGTTTAGTAGTCAAAATTGAAAAAAATACCATCAAGGTGTTTTGATAATAGAGGTAATAATAAGGTTATTTACCTCTATTGTTTTGATATATTGCTTTAAAACAAATCATAGAATTTAAATGTATGACTTGTTGTATGACTGACAGACCAGACCGCTACATAAGTTAAACATTAACGCTGCCCAAGAAAAGTTTTAAGCAATTATTTATCATAGCCGAGAAAGGTAGGTATCTGCCGTAGAAGTTAGAAGAAAACTTGTTATCGATTATAACTTCTTTTCAAAAAAGTTTTGGTTTGACCCAATGCAATCTAGGTGTTCATCAGACGATCATTGACAATATTGAGAGTTGACTATCTCTTTCTGAATTTAACTTATTACTTAAAATGTGACAACAAAATTGTAATACAAAGAATAATAGGAAAAATAAAAAAAAAGATTTAATGTATCATATATCCCCAGCATTGCTGCAAACTTATTTGTAATTTTAAAAAATTCAAGACGGTTAAATGAATAAATTGAATAAATTAAAATATCAGTGAACAAATAATGCATATTTACTGTAAGAAAGCAACCACTATAACCACTTTCAATTTAAGTGCATAGTTTACTTTACATGCATATAGGTTATAATAGGCATTTATATATATATACCTGCCCACACGTCATGTTGAACACTTTTTGTAATATCAATATTCCCTCGTGAGATTTCAATATTTTTTTACTGCATAGGTATCTGATATCTTTAAATAGGTAAATAATAACATGAAACTCTGAGAAGACGTAATACAACTGCTTTGGGAAAAAGGAACGCAGCTTTATAGTAGCTTAGCTGTGAGCCCTCGTTTGCCAGCACTGCTGTCATTTAAATTAACTTGAAATGACATTATTCCATGTGTGTCTTGTTTTTACACTCCGTTAAAAAATTACAAAAAAACAAGCCAACAACAAGACATGTGCTATTACAACAACGTAAAACTGGGAGTTTACTCGCAGAATAAAAAGAAAACTAAATAGTACACAACATTTGAAGAGAGAGAAACTATCAATTTTTATCTTCGAAATCAAGCAGCCGACAAGATACTTCCTTTTCTTGCTTTTTTCGAAAAGCTGAGCAAAATAGAGACAAAAACAAGATTATTTGATTTGTTCCAAATTTGACTAGTACATTTTTCCCTCGCACTTGTACAAGTGCATAGCATCGAATACATTCTTCTTTTTTAAAAATACAGTTGTCTACTGTTACGGAGCACAGTAGCGTAAAAAAATAAACAGGATAGTAATAACGCGAGAATTATTTTATGGTAGATGTATGAAAAAAAACTTAAACGTGCTTGTCGCTGTAAAAATGTAAACTCTTTTTTATTACATCCTCCAATAACACATTTTTCACTTTACTCTTCTCTTCGTCTGCTCCTTCCTCTCAAAACCATCAAGATAACCTTGTGTGTGTTCAAGTAAGCAAAGTAAATTGTGGAAAATGAAAAACGGAGGCAATGGAATTATTATTGTATTACGGACGAACAACTAGCAGAGAGAAAAGAATACTGGAAAATACGGAGAAGCGAGAGTATCTACAGCGGCACCAGCAAGAGTAGTGCTGCTGGAGAACCCAAAAAACGAATCGATAAAGTAAAAAATGATGTCCTTCATTCAGTGTCCTTTTCTCACAGAGAGAAACGCAATTTATACAAAAATATATGTACCTATGTAGTACGCAGTAGTGGCATGAAAAACAGTAGCAGCAGCAGCAGAGGTTTGGTTGGTAGTTGTGCGGTTGATAAGAAAAAAAAACTATTAGAAACTTGGAAGCAGTAGCAGCAGCACATGTCAGCTTCAGCTCTGCATAACGCTCGAAACGCTTGTTTGCTTACACGCTTCCTTTCCTCTTTTTTTCCAGAAAGTAGCAGAAGAAACACAAGCATTCTCAGAAGCTGGCAAACGTATTTTACATCAAAACACACATACACACACAACAGCCATGAATCCAAAAAAGAGAAAAAGGATGAGAGAGAGCCACGAGAAGCTCACATGGCTCCTTGCTTTTCTATTATGATGTTGATGATGATGCTCCTTTTGTTAAAAAAAGGAGAAGCAGAAGCTAGAGTAATGGAATATGTAACTGTGTGAAACAGAGAACAAGGCTTGCAGTAAAAAAGGGAACTGCAGAGAGAAGGACAACAATTTGTTGTTGGAGAACAGGAGAGAGTCAGTTTGTCTGCCTGCGGAAGGTGTACAATTGCTTTAAATTATCTTCATCTCTTCTTTTGTCCAACAAACCAATCCATCTGTCTGATTGTTGTTGTGTGAGTAAAGAGAAAAGCTTATATATACGTGCTTATTCCTGTTTAGAATTTGTTTAGGGTTAGATAGACGGATGGATTGGATTATGTACCATTATTACAGACAGTCTGTTTTTCTGTGTGAACATCCTGTTTGTCTAACTGCTGCTGCCACTGATGATGGTCGCCTTGTACTCTACAAAACAATTGTGTAATTTTAAAGGGGTAGCATCAAAAGTCACGATGGAAAGAAAAAAAATAGGCTAGAAAACGACATCGACCGTGAATGCAGCAACGCAATGTATGTAATAATGATATTGATATTTCGCATGAGTTTGCTGTGTGTACCAAGTTTGTTTGCTGTCAATTCTAAAAAAAATATAAGTCTGTTCATTTGACAATACGCTATACTTTGATCGTGAAAAAACGACATGTTTTTTTTCTCTCTCTCTCTTCCCTCGTTAGATAAAGCGTATCATGTATCATTTTATTGCCTCTGGTCTACAGCACACTCAACTCATGCAAGTAAAAGCAACCGTGATGTAGGTAGATATCGTTCCCATTTTCATTAATTTATATATCTTTTTAAAAAGATCCAGTTGTTGTTGTTGTTGTCCTTTTTTGCCACAAGCAAGTGTTGTGCAAGTGTGTGCAATGACTACACATTATACACTACTACAAGGCTATTATTATCAACACGCATTTCCATTTGAGCTCATGATGATGATGACGACGACGACGACGAAAATGATAATATGACCTACGTCGACACACGGACTCGACTTCAAATATAAACTGCCAAAAGTATGGTACGTAAAAACGAGTCCGTGTCCGTCCATGTAAGAGTTACTGTGTACCGATTTCTCCATACTACAGCTATTATACTTCCAACTTACTTTATTAGGGTAGAAAAATGCAATGCTCGCTATTGCCGACTTGCCATAATGTCTACTGCTCTCAGTTGAGTTTTTTTCAGTCATGTTAATATGTATATCCTGTGCATTTCAATGTTTCCCCATCTACAAAAAACGTTTGCCACGTCTATATCAATTTATCTACGGATTTAATACCAAGTAATAAAACGTAATAGTTTTCTTGCGCATCGAACAAAACGGACAACTGGACTGTTCGATGAAATGAGTACATGCAGTTCACAAAAAAATCACTACACTACATTTTTTCCTACCTTCTCAACAGGACTTGTGTTGTTAATGATGGTAATATTAGTCGTGCCATTTACCTGGTAAAATGACTGGATAATGATGATGATGATGATGTAAGCTTATTATGTTGTAAGTGCCATGCTTATATTTTAGCGTTTTTTAAATTGCCTGTTCGTGTGTTATTCTTTTTGGTTAGGTTTGTGTATCTAGGTATTATATGTATTGTATGTATATATATCACCCCGAAGGGAACATGAGTAGGTTGAAAAAAGAGGAAAAATACAGCACACCACCACTAGTAATAACTTATTATTACTATTTACCAAGAAAAAGAGAGAGGGAAGGAAAAATAAGAAAAACTTTGCTGTAGCTTGGCTTGTGCAAGTAAACAGGTTTCTAATTTCAACTATGTTGCCTCTTCTTTTATTAAAAAAAAGATTTTTATTCTTTTTGACTGTGCTAAATAAATACTTCTAGGCAGGTAGTTACACAAAAGTACATCATACATTATGCACAAGTTCAACCAAAAAGTTGGGTTATTAGTATTGTTTGGCAGTGTGCGCGGGTGCCTGCGTCCACACTTGTTTTTCTCCAGTAAACCCATGCTTCTTCTTTTTTTTTCGAAGAAAAAATCTCTCCCACATTGAAAGAATGGAAATATTATATTGTTTAAAAAAATATTTTGTTGACTTTTTGGAATAATGAACTGGATGCGATGACCAGCAGACCAAACCAGACCTAGAGAGCAGCAGCGCCATATTGCAAGTTTAGTTGTTTTATGATGCTCTTCTAATGTGAGCTTGTGATGTTGATATGACGGTGATGGTAAAGTAATATGCAACTTTTTTTGTGATGTGAGATGTTATGTTATGGTGGTCTTCTAAACCTGGGAATTCATACTAAAAGAAGGAATAATTATAATATGTCTAGCTAAAAGGTTACTTTATTGCCACTATATTCTACCGGTCATGGTGGCGTGATTTATGTATCCTACCCATTTGAAAATTGATTTTTTTCCCTGTACGTGCGTGGGAAGTAGACGGTCATCATCATCATATTGGTCAGTGGTTTAATTTATGGGGCTGTTTTTTAAACAAAACAGTACTTCAACAAGATTTTTTTAAAAATCAAGTTTAAATCTTTCCCTTAAATCTTGTTTTACCATCCCCCAAAAACATGCACCATGTTACCGAATAAATTGCTCTTCTAATGAAGGCAAATCATTGTGCAATTTTAAAACTGCTTTTTGTGGTTCATTATAGAAAATAAAAAAAGTTGGTAGCTTGTTTTGTGGCAGTTGTCACTTCATTTGTGACAATGAGTCATCGACGTTCACAGACAGAAAATATACAAAGCTTCCTGTGTATTCAATATACATACATGACATGCTGCTACTATGCTGACTGTTATAGATTTTTGGCATTGCAAAATGTTTTGTCTCAAAAAAATATTCAGAGTATTCTGTTCAGTGAGCTCTATTTTTTCCGTCTGGTTGGTTGGTTGGTTGGAAAAACATGTGTGCATAAGAATTCTACCCTAGATGAAAGCAGTATAGCGCGCAGAAGAGGCAGCATTTCCAACAAAAAAAACACCAACAACAAGTTATTGAGATGAAAAGAAGAAGGAAAAATAACTTTTTTAAGAATGTGTTTTCCGATGCATGACGTGTCCTACGGAGGGAAATGATAGTGAACACAGTGTGGTAGTATATTGTTTAGTTGAATGTAGATAATAGTAATAATGTTGTCTATGTTGCAGTGAGAAGTGAGAGATACAATTTTTTTTCTCTCTAAATTTTACTATTTTCCTATGCTTTTCAGATGTGAACAAGACGAAACTCTCACAAGTTACTTTGCTTTGAAAACGTTTTTGATGATGAGGTTTGACATGATATTTGTTGTACCTACCTTTTCCTGTTGATTTTATTATATTGTCTTGCTTCAAGTGGAAAAACAAAATAAATGTTCCATACAATTTGTTACGTACTTACACACATACTCGAAAAACAGCGTGCATTTCCTTCTCTCCCTTTTGCTTTTCTGTTTTTTTGCACTTTTATGAAGGTAAGAAATTTCTAATTTGTAATTGCTGTACGCACATGCAAATGTGTCATTGTAAAGTAGAATGCCTACCTAGTATGATTCATCAATCTGTTGGGTTGAATGTATGTGGTAAATTTTCATACTGTGATAGAAAGAAATATGAGATTTTACGAAACGTTTAAAAAACGTACTTACAGTATATATATTTGCCATGCTACTTTTGTGATTTTTGACGTTGGGGAATCAATAGAGAAATATGAATCTTACATTCTGAAACAAGAATATATTTTTATCTTCCGCAAAAAATAAAGAGAAACGGTGACTATTAACGTATCGGTATAATAATTTTTGCACATGAAATGGAAATTTTCTGTTACATTTTTAGCAAACATGGAGGTAAAATGGGTAAGTAAACAAGAAAAAGTACAAAAGGATGAGCAAATCTAAACAAAATCATCAATATTTTTAATTATTTACAATCGTATTTTCTCTTGTTGTATTATTTATTTCTAACTACTCCATTTTCCATTTTATCAAGAATAATTCTCCCATTTTTGTACTTACAATGTTCACATGCTCTGTGGCAGGAATGTTTTTGACTTTTTTTGGCAAAAGTTTAACAAAAGTTCAAATTATCAGAAGTCTACTATACTGCATCATTTGATCCCATTCTTGAATAGATCAAACGATCAAAGACATGAAAAACCTTTTTTTCTATTCGGCTTTTCTTTCACAAAAAATGTCTCTGATCTTCTTTTATATCAGTTGAGTGTAGTTTAACTCTTTGATACTTGTGTTTATTTTCAGTTTACATTATTACACTATGACACTTTTCATCTTTAAAGAAAACCGACAAAACTGTTGTTTTCTTTTCTATTACAAGAAATGCACAAAACAGGCATTTTCTTTTTCTTTGCCATTACTTGTGATTTACAGGGTTGAATGTGGAGACATTGTTAAACGATAATTTTCTTTGTTAAATCATAAAAGTGAATTTTCTTTTTGCTTTTTACTTTAGTAGCAAAAAATTTTATGTTGGAATTTGATTTTTAAAAAAGGAAAATAAAAAATATCATAACTCTAAGGTTGCTTTATACGTTGTTTTGCTCTTTGTGTTAGCAGTGGTGAAAACAATTTTTTGCTGAGATCAACGTCATCATTAGGCTTTGTAAAAATATTATTATTATGTAACTATATTTACTCTGTACAACGAGCGTCACACGAATGAAATGTAAATGTGATTCACGAAAAAAGTCTAAATGTTAAAGTTTACTGACAAGAGTCAAGGATGAAAAATGGCATATTTGACAAAAGAAAATAAGTCATCCTGTTTGTAAATACTCGTTTAAACTTATCACGACAGAGTTTCCATCATACAGTTAAGTAGTGCATATCATCATTCAATAAATAATATATTATCAATTATGCTGAATCAACGAGCTGCGAGATTCAATCGGTCGTGCGTGGTAAATAGCATCTTATAACAACTTATCTTCGTCAGTGTCACTCATGCGTGGATTTGAGTGCGGGAAGCTGTTTGCTGGAGAGATAATATTAAATTGGAGACTTTTCGATGTTTCTTAATAATTTGTTTTTTGACTGAGGTCAATATTGAGCAAACCCAGGAGCTTTTGCTTGATGTGTTTGGAAACTAGTCATGATATCTCTACTTTGCTTACATGCTTGGTGGGCATCTAATCGAATAAAAAAATGAGGACAACAACAATTTATGAATTATATGAGCTGAGGTGATACATACGAAGTATAAATTCATACCTATATGCACACACATGCCTCTAACGGTATTACACGAAAATTGAAAAATTTTCAACATTGAAACGATTTTCCAAAGTGGATTCGAGTGCAGTCGACCTTCGCATAATTTTTTCGTTTACTTCTCTGGGTATCACCATTCTGTTTACATGTATATCCCTATTTTTATTCATTCGACTTGGTTTGAATTTCATTTAATTTTCTTATCTAATCTTCTCTAGTCGCTGCTTCTTATCAAAATCTAAGGACGCCGGCTTCACATTTTTAAATCAATTTAGAAAAACCATTTTATATACACACATACGACAATATAAAATATGATGAGGCAAAACTCTCATGTCAAGTCAACTGAACTGAATCGTTTAATGGGTAAAACGTCAAATATAAGTCTCGTAAAAAATAAAAATGAAAAATTAACTTTTTATTATAATGTGTTTGAAGTAAGTGAAAGATCGTGAGTACAGTCACAGTCACACTCTTGTAATATTTTTTGAAGGCGTCATCTTGTAAACGATATTTCCATCAAGTTTGAATAAGCATTTTTGCTATTGATTTCATAAAGCAAAAACTCTTGTTTGTTAGCCGTAGGCCAGAGAAGGATAGTAGTTACATTTTCCAATTTGACAGTTGTAAGGTAACCGTGTTTATTGTATGAAAGTATGTATGTTAAATAATATATGTGAACATAAACTCTATAAATTCATAAAATCAATCCAGCCTTGGGGCTGCCAAAAACTCGGTAAATAGTAGAAACATACAATTTTCTTACGAACGATTTTGCTAAATTCTGGAGTATTGCCGGGTGGAATATTAGACTAATTTAGATTGGAAAATTTCAACAGTTTTGCACAAAATTTCAATCTAAATTACTAAATGTTAACACCGTCTTTTACGCCTAAATCGAATTTTCCATCCTAGTAATGAGTGGTAATAGATGAATAAATTGTTAACTTTTATTGACATAACCTTACTTTACTCTAATAGTAAAATTGCCTTGTAATTGTCGTCAGTCATCACAACCGCATAAATGTCTAGTTTTACTGTTTACAATAAAGTAATTTTATAGAAAAGGAGCATTTAAGGCAATGACAAAAATTCGATTTTTAACATTCATTTGATACTAGCCTGACTTTTCTAAGCATTTTCTCCTTTCACGTCAAACGCACGAACATTTCTTTTTTTCTTTTTCTCTTCTCCGCAAAACTTTCTTCGTGTACGTAAACGCCCAGAAGTAATAGTGGTTTTCATTTATTTAGAATGCCAATGCTTACTAATATCTTGTGATGTATCTACAAATGTAAATAACAGGAAAAACACTCTTTTTCCCATATCGTGTCATGAGTGTCGTATGTGATTTTTTGACATATATGACAAGGTGAAGAGTCATGTCAAGATATTTACACCTTAATTTCCTTTCAAATCAATAATACCTAAAAACATGTTTTTTTGTGATAGCCGAAAGTTATTGCAAACAATGATGACTACATATTTTGATTTTTTTGTCAAGTCATTCATATTTTTTAAACTCACCAGATGAAATTTGTCTTTCCTTAAATTTATGAGTATACCTATATGATATGAATAATATGTAAAGAAAAAAATAACTACTTTATATAAATAAATTTCTCACCTTTTCCCTTTATCTCTCCTTTCCCGTCGCTTTTCGAGAAAGGTCATTAAAGTCCAATAATACCTTTTTTCTGTACTACATCACATATGAGCATCAACAAGAATCACATTCACATAAAAAACAGTATGATTTTTTTGCGTGTGATCACTCACACGGATCCACCGACAAAAGATATAATTTCACCAGCAGCAATAAAAA
>JAHZMT010002567.1:0-15296 GCA_027743785.1 Sinhomidia bicolor
ATAGCTTGCATGGCTCAAGTAGCTTAATTGATTATTGAGACAGAAGCTGGAGACAGAGTCGTCCACGTGTAATTTATCATATTATCCAATTGAACATAGTTAATATTTCACCTTTTTGGAAGGCGTAATTTGACTAAAGTCTACATTACATTTTATACGTTACACCACTCACTTCGCATCTCACACACGTCAGCCCAGCAAGTTTTCAGTTTTTTTGTTTTTGTTGCCTTCTCTGCTCAAAAGCTAGCTTTTCAGCTTGCTGCTGGTGCAGCAGCAACACCAGCACACACATTTTCATTTTTTTGTGGCCCACTGCCTCACTGAAATCCAACAAACTATTACCATGAGCAGGATGATGATGATGATGAATAATAATGATTTGAAGTTGTATTGTTATGAGCGTCATCATCATCTTTTTTCCTTTTCGTTTTTGCACGCTTTTTCCCCCTCAGTAAATCCACTCACAACAACAACTGCTCTCCTCCAATCTTTTTTTTATCTCTTAGATAATCAAGGGGCCGTGCATATCAACGCGATGCAAACATTCCATCCAAAAGTTTACACAAACGCAAACGGTTTGCTTTACTTGTTCTGCCAAATGCAGAGGTGCTCCTTCTCTAAACTGAGGAGACGTGTCATTTGCACAGCCCCTTTTGAAAACAAAGCAGTTGTTGGTAGCTGTGGTCGTGATGATGGCGTAGTATTTTATTTTTATTTTTTCGCTCTTACATTCACACAAACTACCTACAAATAAAATATTATTCTGTTGGATTTTTTGCAACGTAAAATAAATGCTGCTCCGTTCAACTTGGCAACTACCTGTCCATCCATTCTGCACATTTTTATTTAACTTTAAATTTTTTGCTGGCTCGACCAACTTGACTGGTTTCTCTTTCTTCTTTTCCTTATCGCGGTTGCCACGAAAACAACAACAAAATTATTATAAAAGAGCCAAGCATGTACTTTGTATCTGGCTAGCATCCTCCAGCCAGCACAGCAGATAATCATCTTGGTGGAAAAAACAGGTGAGTATGGATGGATGTAATAATGAGGATCAATAGGAGAGCAGAGCAGCTTGATTAGCCTGAGAGGAGGAGAGACGTACGTTGCAAGCAAGTTGGACTCGACCACGCAACCAGATTCGGCTTTATTGTTATTAGCTGTGGGCATGTGATGATGCCATGTCTGCTGCTGCTGGACACAAATACCCAGCACCACACAGCCAACCAATGACAGGACCTACTCGCTACAGCCTCTCATAAAACCTGCAAAAAATCTCATCAGGAGAATGCCAAGACGCAAAAAAGTTTTTTCTTCACAAATTCTCTCATGTTTTCGCAGAGGTTGTCCTTGAGGCAAAACGACTTTAAAGGCGAGTGTGGAACCTCCTTTGCAGCTTGTTTTCTGGCATGACACACATTTCATTGTTATGTAATCATAACAAATGGCTAATCTCTTTCGTCTCCCGTTGCCCCTTCTGCGCCTTCTCTCATCTCCTACGGTCACCTCACACAAGCCATGCAACTCTTTTCTAGCTATACATACAGCCTGCTGCTACAAATGCATGCAGCAGAGGGAAGAAAATGCAACGGGGATAAAGGGCCAGTTGCACTGCATACGTGCTTGATATGTTGTGATTATGTGAGAGAAGGATCGGCCTGCATGCACAACAATCAATAAAAAACAAGCCGTTATTGTTGTATAATCATTTTTTAAATACAAAAACAATCGCTCCTTAAAATTTCTCATCTCTCAAAGTGAGGGCCTGGGATGCAACCTTCAGTTGGCATTTCTGGTTTCCCCCTTCCTCATTTCTCGCTTTGTGCAGCGTCGAGCACAAGAGTCCTTTACTACTTCCTCGTTTGACAGAGAGCAAAAAACTTGGGATGCCAGACGAGTTGCTACAGTTTGTTTGTCGTGGTGGGCCCTTCATATTATCGCCGAGTGGATTAGCAGCAGTGCTCAATCAATGCTCTGGCGCATAACGTAGTTCCCCACCGTTTCTGCTGATTAAATAACAGTGCAATGGTCGTGCAACGGGGTGGTGGTGGTGGGGGAGAAGGGGAGTTTGGGGGTTGGGGCTAGGCAGTAGTTGAGTGACACAAGCAGAGGAAGAGCAATGTTTGCTGAATGAGAGGAACAAAAGGTGGCGAGGGGAGGAAGTGGCGACGAAAAATGAAATCCGATGCAACAATGCACTTCTCGCCACAACCATCGCTCTTGTTCGCCTCTTCCTTTTATTTATCGTCATTATGCGATGCTGTTGATGCGGACGATAATAACAAGCTATTAAATATTTATATAACTCTGCTCCACAGACACACACACACTCTCTCTGCATCCCTCCATCTGCAGTGCACACATATGGCAAAGCTTGGTTGAGGAGGACAAGAAGGACGAGCAGAGTGGGTGAGTGGGAAAAGAGAGAGTTTTCCTGCGACTCAACAGCCTCAGCGCAAGGGAAACAACAACAATGTTGAATGTGTGCGATTGAATTGACAGTGGAAAATAGTCTGTTATTTAACAGCAAGAAAGCTATAGATAGAGAGGACGGATAGTGTCGCTCCGCATTCGCATACTCTGCCATTATTCTCCCTTGCAAATTATGCGTGTAGCAGCGCAGAGAGCGCAATGACAAAGTGTGTGCTTGCTTGCTAGCGACGACGACGACAACGACAAGGATCTGACGACGACAGGACCTATTATATAAAGTGCACTTTCAGAATAATTATCTACATCCTCAGCCAGCTCATCGTTAAATAAATAAAACTCTTCATCAGCAGCAGCAGTGCAAATGCAGCGATAGAATTTTCAAAAATTATTATTATTATGATTATTGTAATAAAACGCTGCCAACATGAAAGCCTTTGGCCAGATTGTTATACTTTTTGTTGAATGGCCTAGCTCACTTTTCCTTTTTTCCTTCGCTCACCGCTTCGTTGTCGTCCTGGTGATGCTCAGACGAGATAGCTGCTGACTTAGGTAGTTGTCGTGCCTATTTAGCTCTGCTCATACCTGAGCGTCGGCCGATTTAAGTGTAAATGATGATGATGCACACACAACTTGAGTCTTGGCTATAAAACGTTGCTTAAGCCTAGCTAACTTGTAGAGCATTTGTAATAAAATAGTCAAAGTCATTAACACCAGCAGCAGCAGAACGTTTGAAACTCTTCAAAGTATTTAATGGCATTCAAAGAATGGCAGGCAGACTCCCAATGAAAATGAACAAGCTGATTGCTGCAATAATAGCGACGTAATAGGAGCATAGAGCATGTTTTATAATTGAATAATAATTATTTGCTGCTGCATATTATCAGTTTGTGCTACAAGTTTTCAACCATTTTCTACTCGATAGAATTATATAAAGTTGCAATGCAAAACAAGCTGAACATTTGTTAGCAACTCACCAGCAGAAAGGCAAAAAAGTGGTGTTGGGGTAGTAGCTGCTGCTGGTATTGCACGTACAAGGAAACAAATGAACAAAATTGCCTGCTCGCGATGCTGCTGTTATTACGTGTGCGTATTATGTAAAGTGAAGTAAATATTTATCAAAAAATATTCTCTTGGATAGCGCAGCTTCAACAATGGCGATTGCAGTTGAGATTGAGTAGGTGGTGGTGTCAAGTCAAGTGTGACGACTGGGGTGGATGGAGCAGAGCGTAAAACTGAAGCACTCTCTGCACCAAAATGCTCAGCAGCAGCGAGCAACATGAAAAGAAAAGTGAAAATACTCGTTTCACATAACATTATTACTCGCTGCAACTCTACCAACATCGCCATTATCATCGCCATCATCATCATCATTCATTAATCTGCTCGCTCAGTTGAGCAGACTACCTTTTTATCTCTTTCAGCGCT
Source organism: Sinhomidia bicolor (assembly GCA_027743785.1). Taxonomy (NCBI): domain Eukaryota; kingdom Metazoa; phylum Arthropoda; class Collembola; order Entomobryomorpha; family Entomobryidae; genus Sinhomidia; species Sinhomidia bicolor. Next base: position 3,859 of record JAHZMT010002567.1, read on the forward strand.
CTGCTCCACAGTCTGCAACACTTGCACTTTTCCACACGACTATTCAAGAGCATCTTAGCAGTAGCAAGACAAGCCAACTTTGTTACGTATTTGAGTAGTGTTTGTATGCACAGTAGTATTTGATAACAGAGTGTTATATCATTTCTAGCTACTTGGATGTCTTGGAGGGAATAATTTTATGAAATTGTTTGAAAAAAGTTTCCCTTGCACGCAGTCTACAAGACAATCGGTAGCATTGCTTATTTTTAGGTTTTTAGGCAGATGGTTAGGAAGCACGTGGTCGCCGTACAGCGTTAACTCGACAGTCGAAGCAACTCAACCCGTCCTTAAAGTGGGTCAGCGATGCAAGTTGGGGAACGGAAACGCACATCCCGTCTCATGGAGCTGGATATAGACCACAGCTATCTATATGCATATATTTCACTTCATTTTATGCTGGTGCAAAGCAAACACTAAAAAAAGAATTTTCGGAGAAACAAAGACAACAACAATAGCTGATGATAAGCAGTCGTCATAGCATCATTATTATTATTGGTTGTCGAGAAAAGGATATATGTTAGGAAGGTTGAGTCGTTCGAGTGGTGGTGGTGGCGTAGCTACGTAAAATATATAATATTTGTTAGTTAGATGCATGTTTTCCTTGTCTTCTGCTTTGTTCTGTCGGCAGTATGTTGCTCAGTGTTTTGCTGTTGGCTGCCAACTGCCAACCATCTGCTTCGCTTCCTCTACCGCAACAAACAACGTGCTCTCTTCGTCTTCCTTTGTCACAAACAACCACTCTTTCTTCACATGACAAACTACCTAACCCAAATTTCCATTATTCCCAAGCAAAAAACAAGCCATCATTTTTTACACCATTTCCTGCTCCTATTTATTACGCACATCTCATGTTCTCAGAAAAATAATAACAGCAGCAGCAAATCAACAGCGCAAACCAACCAACATTTCTATTTTTCAGCAGACTGCTGAAGCAGCGCTGTGCTCAGAATCCAGCGCTCAATTCGACTAGCCTGCCAGCAATTATAGCTTTAATCTAAGCATCTGCATCTAAATTACTGCTCGCGAAGAAGGAACAGGTACTCGAACAACTAGCACACATCCAATCGTAGTACTCTGCAAAAGGAATATAATAAGCGTGATGAGAGTCTGCTTCCTTGCTTGGATAGTACGCACTGCTATTTGGACTGCTGGTGTATCTGGAGCACATATGGATGCGCTGAAGACGAGAAGAAAAATTGAACAGCATGTTAATCAAGACGATAAACGAAACAAAGAGATTTTTTGCTAAATTGGCGTTGTTTTTTCTTTTCTCAGTGTGGTGGTCGTATCGATGATAGGTTGCATTTGCAAAAATCGAGCATGCAAAAAGAAAAAATAGTCAGCCAGCGGTGCCATCTTGTGGATTGCAGGCAAGCGCTCGTACTCTGCGCTCCTCTTTCCCAATAGATGGCTCACGCAACGTTCTCTGAAATGTAACGCTGTCTGAAAGCTGTACTTTGAGAATCATTTATGTGCGTGTCGTGTGTGTGTCGAATCGAATGAAAGAGAATATTGTAAAAAGGCGTTTTTTCGTATGTCCTGTGGCGTCACACGAGTCAACTCATCCATCTTCATCATGACATGAATAGCTTGATGGCATCTTGCACCAAATAAAAAGGGAAGGAGAGGGGGCTGCACAGAAGGAGAAGAGGACTGGTAGGACTTTGAGGAAGCACAAGGAAGTGATGCGATGTTGGTGGAAGACAGGAAAGCAGAGTCATGTAAGCCAAGGGGAAATGTCGGGAAAATGTTGAGTGTGAGACTCTTGCAGCTGCTGAATCGCTGGATGAAGTAGCCGACTCTCCACCGCCGAGCAAAACATGCAAAAAAATGTTATGATGACTCCATAACTCCATTGTAGGCCACTTAGGATTGGGAGAGATGGAGGAAAGGCTGCAAGCAAAAATACTGTGGCAAGTGTGTAGACACTATTTGTCGGTTGTCACTTGCAAGAGAGCCTTGGCAAAACAGAGACTAGATGATGGAAAGGCAGCGCAGCGAAAGTCAAGTGGGATGAAAAAAAAGTGTGCATGTATTTATGGACTGGAGGATGATGCATGATGATGGCAGCACTACTAAAAGCCTTCACGGCTTTTCCGCTTCTTTTTGCTCCGCCACTTCCGTTACAACAAAACAGCAGCTTAAACTGCTCCTCCGACTGCCTTGCTCCCACTCCATCCATCACGAATATTATTAGCAACGAATAATAGGAGCACTACTCGCACACCCACAGACCGACCCCATACTCCTAGATGCACACAGCTACAATTCCCTCTCTCTCTCTCATGTTTATTGCTGCAAGACGATAAATCACTTGAGAAACGAAACCGAATCTTTCTCTTTGGCTGCCTACTTTCCTCTATTCCCTTCCGCCGCTCTCTCTCTCTCTCTCTCCTTCTGCTCCCTCTATTAAAAAACGGAAAGAGAAAAGTTTTGTCGTGAGAAGAAGAAAACACTTTTCTACACTTGTCTCTAGTTCCACCACACCAAAGTCTCGTCTCCAAACTTGTGTGTCCAAGGCAATAGCAGAGACGGAGAGAGAGAGGGAAAGCACGACAAGAATTGTCTCTTCCACTTGTGCACAACTACGAACACTGCCACATAAAAAATCTGGGAAACGTTGGCGAAAATCTGGATATTGTGGCATGCCGATACACAACCCTGGACCACTGCAGACAGCGTAACTGAGCTTGTGAGTAGAGCCACTATAGGCAGAGAGAATGTAGAATTTGCAGAGAGATGTGGAATGTGACAGTTTTTTTGGCTATGCAATGAAGTGGATCCCATTTTCATTTTACAACCAGCGAGACAAACTTTGGATGGGTAGGTATGGATGTAGTAGTAAAATATTTGCAGCAGGATGGATGGATGTTTGTATGTTCTCGTGTACGGATGAAACTGTCTGGCTGCAACAATCTCTTTATTTTTATTATTTCTTGGCAACGGATTGAGAAGGAGAAAGAGAGAGAGAGAGGAGGACGGGATGACATGAAACAAGAGAGAAAACAAGTTGCTTGCGTGTCCTCCGTTCCCTTCTGCTTTTGCATGTTCTGCCACATTCTCTCTCTCTCTCGCCATCCGTCGCCGCACTCTCTTTCTCCAAGTGCAACTGGAGAGGAGACTGAGACGACGACAGAAACCTAAAAGAGAGAATAGAAAAAGAGAGACTCGGCTCGTTGCCTTGGTCTCACAATTCACATGCAATGAAATTAAAGCTTGTGTTTTCACACATACGAACAAACAGAATACAACTTTTTAGATATTTTATTTATCCAATTTGCCAAGCTCTGTTTTCTCTTTTTATTTTGCTTCCAAGGCGAGTCGACGAGGAAACCCAGTTTGGGTGGTGGTGGAGGATGACGACGAGCGAGTTTGCAAATGACATGGGATTAGTAGCTAGTCTGTTGGTCCACTGTTATGCTCTAACCCCACCACCACCACCACCACATGCCCTTCTGCACTCGTCGAGAGAGTCAAAGAGGTTCTTGGTACCGAAGCATCCGCCGTAGTAGATTTCCTCACATTTGCCCTTTTCCATGGAATACGTCCAGCGGCGGAAAGATGCGAGGCAGGAAACTGAGCCTGATGTCACCGGGGGCAAAGTGCAAATGGACGAGGGTGACGCCTCTGTAATTCAGCAACATTCACTGAAATGCATTCTCGTTACTCTCTCACACGTTAATAAATCAAAACTCAACACTTTCATTAATGTCCAGTTCTTATGGAGGCAAAGATTAAACTCGGTTTACTCACTAGACTTGTTACCGCGACGACGGGCCAAAGAGGCAACAGCTTTCGTGGATGCTGGAAATGGACCCGCCTGACAACTCTCAGTGACGAAAAGGAGGAGGATGGCACCTAGTACCACCAACACAGTGTTCAGCTCATTTCTTCTCATTTTCGAATTACACTTTGACCCTGAAAATTTGTTTTGAATGCTTTAATTGGTGGAAACGAGAAGGTAAGAAAGTAGACAGGTGATGCGATGGAGAGAGTGGTGGTTGGCTTGTTGTTGCTCTCAGCACTCAACACAAGCATTTGCAGGCTAGCGAGAAAGGGAATTTTTGGTTAGGCAGCTCCCATTTATTTATCTCTTTTGTTTGCTGCGTAGGTATAAACCAGTCGTAAACTTGAACCGAAACCTAAGCAACATTTGATTCAATCGATTTTATCGACAAAAAAATGATTGGTGGCCGAGAATGAGAAACCAGTCTTTGTTACAGGGTTGCTCTGGCTCTGCTGCACCTGCCGCAAGACAACAACTGAAAAACCTGTTGGCTTAGAAGAAATAAAAAAATGCCAATATTTAAATTGGTCTAATTTCATGCAATACAAACGAGACTTGTCCATAGTTGATTTTGAACCTCACTTCAACAATGCGAAGCATTAAGCGGCAGTTTTCCAAAGTGACACCTAAATTTTCACTGATGTGCGCCGTGCATGGAAAACGTACAAGTGGGACGCTGTTGGAGAGCGTGTTCGTAGCAGTCGACCTCCTCAGATGACCGTTTTCAACGACAAAGTACGAGCGGGACAAGTATATTGCCATGGGAACGGAATGTTCCCAGCAGAGCATTCGCTTTGCTCGCCTAGTCTCGCCTTTTGCTCGAAAGAGTTATTTACATGCGTTCATTGTGTAGACTTGTCTCCCGTTCCTCGCTCTTGTTTTCATCAAGCTACGACGTGACAGCTTGCTAGCAAGATGAAGTGTGGTGTGAAGACCGGAGACACACGCACAGCAGCAGAGAAACGTGTGGCGAGGAGCACATGGAGCCCGAGCTGACTGGAAGCGGAGAAAAGAGCAGAAGAGCGAGTTGCAAGAGTTTTTTGCTCGAAAACGGGTCGAGCAGCATCTCAGAGTGCCCCAGAGCTCTGGAATTCATTAAAGTTATTACTGAGCAAATTATATTGGGAAACGCTGCTGGAATGTGGAGGAGAGAGCGAGCGAGATGGGAAGATTGCGAGGGACCGAGTGAAGCCGAGTGGAATCATGCTGGATGGAGATATGGAGTGAGGAAGGCAGAGTGCAGTGCATTTGCTGCTCCTCCAAAATAGCTATTAGATGCCATGTCCGTTCCTCCCACTGCATACCTAGCCCTCTGCCTCCGCATTCCTCTCCGCTAATCTCTATTTAACCAGAGTGCTCGCTGCAGACTGATGACTCAACTGACTAGCACTACCAGCAGCACAGCACGAGCATTGAATGGATGCATGTATTTACATACAAACAAGCCAAATTTTATTTTCCGGTTCGGCTAAATGAGCGGCTGGATCCCATTTTTTGTCCCTCTCTGCTCGTAGTTGCCAGCTTAAGAGCTGAGACAAGGCTGGAGGGAAGGTAAGCTAACACTACCAGTGCTTAATGCAATAAAGTGATGATGAGATGAGGAGGAATGCAGATTAATTAGAGAGCAGTTTGGCGAGAGTGCTGCTAGTCCATGCTGCCATTTTCGTTGAGTGGAGGGGCGCAGTGGTTGTGCTGTACGTGCTCAGTCTGTTCTGTCGACAGCTGCCTTCGTACCCATCGTGCATGCTGAGTGGAGGGAGCACCATGGCATTCCACCACCACTCCTGCACATCGTTAGAGAGGAGGAGGACGTGTGAGTGTGGTGGACACAGACTGTGGCATCTGCAAAATGCGCTCCCTCTTCTGCTCTCCGTGTCTAGTGTATGCTGCTGCTGCTGGAATGCTGGCGCTGCATAAGCAGATAGTAGTTCCGATCGGAGAATGATGCCTCCAGTTTTCTCTCCAAGTACACTCGTCCAACGTGGAGCAGTATGAGGAGGATGTATCATGAGATATCGGTGCTTCTCTGCATCTCCTGCAAGCTTTCTCGTCCCTTCCTCCTCTCCCTTCTCAACATCATCCAATTATTATTAGCTTTATTTATGGCGCTACTCTCAGCACTGCTACTCTCCTCCACTCGCTACACTAGTGAATGGCGAGTGGTGGCAGTCGTGGTGGCACTGCTGCTACTGGGAACTGGAGTAGTGGCGAATGCATTGGAGGAGCAGGGAAATGCGATGCGTGTCATAATTATGATGGATAGATGGATGGAGAGAAAGGAAGCTCTGCCAATCTAGAAATAATAATGTGGCGAATCCAGTCCACAGTCTGCTCTGGTAACAATTGACAATGCTAGTAACAATGGGCAGCGTCAACTGGCTTCCAACCTTCTCCTCGCAATAGCAAGCTCAGTTTGGAGCCATCAAGAGCTTTCTCCTAGCTCTCTGCCTTCTGAACTCTCTGGACTCTGCGGAGCAGCCAGAAAAAGGAGCGACGGACCGAACGAGAAGAGGAGCAGACTTCACTGTGCCACTCATGCTTCCGCCTACAACAACACGACGCTGTCCGCACTGGAAACGACAATCGTGTCCGTCTACCAATCTAAATATTCACAATGCAATAAATGGCGAGTATCACTCGAGTAGTTTGCTCGCCCTCTCCTCCACATTCGCCCTCCCAACTGACTGCTGCTGAGTGAGCGAGTGAGGTGGCGGTGCAACCTACTCGCCTCTTCACCAACAATCGGGAAATAATGAGGTGGTGTGTGTGCGCGTCTCCTGCTCCCCTCTCTCTGCGGACTCACTGACAACCACTTCTCCGTACTCCCCAGCACTCCATTTGATTGCTTTCGCTACGCTGAGCGAGCTCGGACGGAGGCAGGGTGAGTGAGGAGGAGAGAGTGCACTGCCTGCACCAAGGCACACTCTTGAGGAATAGTGCGTGAGGAACTTGTCTGTACACGGATAAGCAGCCAGTGTGTTTGATTATCGCAAACCCTTGAAAAATGTGTGGTTGATGGTGAGCGAGGAGAAGTGCTGGGCTGTGGGAGTGAGAAGCTTTGGACAGGTTGGTTGCTGTGTTGTGTGAGTTGTCGTGTGTGTGAGCTTGGGAAGAGGAGCGTGGTGTTGAGCGAGCATTGCTGTTAGTATTAAGGCCACGACGATTATTACTATTAAGGCTTCCCTCATCAGCGAGCCAACCAGCCAGGTGCGATGCTCTCTGCTTTCCTCCTCTGCCCAGCCAGTCGAATTAAAGAACAGGCGGATCAACTCATCCTCTATCATCTCATATTCCACATGTGAGCCCTAGTTGGGCATTGTGCCTGCCTCACTTTGGTGATTGCGTGAAAACTTTTGAAAGTTGCAACTCTAAAGAGACATCGACGTGGTAAATAATTGTGAAGTGCGTTGCGTGGTGCGTGCTCAAGTGGGGAAAATAGTTGGAGCAGCGGCTGTGCAATTGACCATGTTTGTTTGTGTTTTTGTGCCAGCGGAATTGTGCGAAAAGTAGCGGCAAGCCGGTGGTCGTGAAAATAATGAGGAGGCATGCCACCCCGAAGCAATTTAGCAGGAGCACCAGCAACGTCATCATCACCTTCACTAGTCGTCGGCCTCCTCAGCGTACTCAGCAGCAGAAGCAGCGGCAGCACTAAACAGATTAGTGGACACTCGACTCCTCCTTCTAGTTCCTCGTGTTCAGTCGCCTCAGCCGCTCTCCTCGTCCGGTTCGAGTGGAGTGGTCAATGGCCCGCCTTCTCCCGCAAGCACCTGCAGAATGCCCCTACTAACGAGGACACAGCTCACCACTGCCTCCAAACACTACTCTACTTTTCACTCTGCTCGCAGAGATTCACTCAGCTCGTGTCCGACAACCAGCAGCGCCGCATCCGTCGCCGCCTACTTTTACTGCCACTCGACGAGATTATGAGTCTTCAGCAACATCACCACCTCCATCAACAACAGCAGCAGCAACAACAGCCACCGCCAACGTCCTCAGTCACTGCCACCACCGGCTCTCTCTCCGCCCCCTCCACTACAACTGCCTCCTCGGCAACTTCCCACCATCACCACTTCCAGCAAATCTCAAATCTCAGGTCGTCTTCCACCTCTCCCACTCACCACCACCACCACCATCAGCAGACACGGCATTTCCAACACCAGCATCGTCACCACCAACTTCAGTACTTGCCTCCGCGTCCGCCCTCGACCACCTCCAGCGGGAGTCTGTCCACTTGCGGCTTTCCTGATGATCTTCAGGATGACATGCCCTTGCCGCCACCCACTCCACAAGAGCCTGCATCCACCTCCGCAGGTGGAGTGGGAACAACCTCCTCCTCTACCCTGTACACCTTCCACCCGGCACACCACTCACTTCTTTACCACCGACACACTTCTCCTCACTTCCCGCCACAGCATCACCTCCTTCACCATCAGCACTACTCCATTCCGGCTGCACACCAGCAGCAGCAACTCCACCTCTCCACTCACCACTCGTCCCATCCTCACCACCACTCTTCTTCGTCTGCAGAGCATAACTTTGGAGGGGGACAGAGTGCAGCTGGAAGCAGCAGAGCGGCAAGTAGGGCAACCTACGTGGGAGAGGACGAGGCGGTCGAGGCGAGCAGCGAGGCGGACGAGGACAACCTGCTGTTGGTGGACAACAGTGTGGGAGTGCAGGACGCCGTCTACCTGGACCCGGTCACCACAGACAACTTCTTGACGAATGTCGTGCAGCGGTTCAAGCGGGACTTTATCTACACGTACGTGGGAGAGGCCACTCTCCTCGTCTCAGTCAATCCGTACAAGCCACTGAGCATCTTCTCGCCGCGCGTTAAAGCTGCGTACAGGAACATTTCGAACCCTTTCCAGCTACCACCGCACATGTAAGAACTGAGTCCAAAGGAACACGATGTCTCAGCTCCGCCGTACAGGTAGTCACTTAAATTCTTTTCTTTGCCTCTTTCCAGATACGGCCAACTGTGCCTGATCCTCCAGAGAAACACGTCGTCCACCAAACAGGAGCCCCATCACCATCCGCACCAGCACCACCAGCCTTGTCGCAGTCGACGGAACAGTGGTAGGTCCACGAGCGGAGGGTCAGCAGCTCCTGCAAACTATTACCTGTCAACCGGCTCCCTCCATCGACATCACCATCCCTCGGGTGGTGCTGGTGGGGGGTCGGGACGCGCCAGTTCTTTGAGCCTAAGCGCGCCGTCTGGAGGTGGCGCGTACTGCTCTCCCTCGCCGCCGGGAGCCCACCCACTGCCCAACCTGGCGCTGACCCTCCTCCAAGGCAACTTTCTTTTGAACGCCTTCGGAAATTGCAAGACGGGCAAAAACTGGGACGCGTCCCGGTTTGGCAAGCTTGTGCAACTGCAGGTGGATTTTCTTGGAAATGTGTGCGGGGGAAGGATCGTTACGTACCAGCTAGAAAAGTGGCGCGTGCAAGGACCAATCGGGGGAGGCGACTACGAGCGCAACTTTCACATTTTCTATATTCTTGTCGCCGGAGCCGACTCCTCCACACTCAAAACTCTCAGGCTTTCTCGCAACCTGGAAATGTACGCCATGCTAAACGTGAAGAACCATTCCAGTTTCCTGAACGCGAGCGGGGTGAGCACGCCCTCCGCCCCCTACTGCCCGCACGACCACTACTACAATATGAAAGGGGCAGCTGGCAAGGGAAGCTCCTCTTCTCACTCCGCCTCCTCCTCATCTACCTCACACTACGATGGCTGCTTTCAACTCGTCAAGACCACACTCGCAGCCCTGCTTCCTCCCAGTTCCTCCGTGAGCACCGACCACGTGTTCCGAATGCTCGCCGCCATCCTCAAGCTTAACAATCTGGTGTTTGCCCCCGTTGCCAACATTGATGGCAGCGAGGGCTGCGATGTGACCAATGAGCAGGATCTGCACGACATTGGGATGCTCCTCCAAATTACGCCCGGACAATCCAGCCAGCAGGTGCCCCTATATTCCCCGTCCACCCCAAACAATGGGAACAACAACGTGGGCAGCCAGCAGCAGCACCCCCTCAAGGGTATTCTGACCACAAGACGTGTCTCCCGCAGCGACGGCTCCGTGGCGAACATTGAGTTGACAGCGTGCGAAAGTTCGTCGCTGCGCAACGCGCTCTGCGTGTCCCTATACACGCGTCTCTTCTCCTGGCTCACCAAGCAGGTCTGTGTCAAGCCTTGTGCGGCGTCAACAAGCTCTGCGCCAGCATCCGCCACAACGACCACCTCTACGTCTACCTCAGCACCGCCACTCTCTGTCGTCAAACACAACTTGCTCAACATTGTCGACTTTTACGGGTTCGAAGTGTTCCAGAGCAACTCGCTCGAGCAGTTTCTCATCAACTTCACCAACGAAAAGATACACTTTGTGCTCGCCGACCTCCGCCTTCGCATGCTCCAGGAGGAATTTGTTCGCGACGGCTTGGAGTGGATCATCATCGATACTGCCAGTGCCTCCAGCTGCAGCGCGTCCACCTCGCCAAACTCTGCTGCTGCGGCGCCTGCTGGAAAGCTTATTGAGCTCGTCGAAGAAAACTGCCATGGGCTTCTCAGCATCTTCGCCAACTGCGCCAACGACCACGAGTTGGAACGCCAGTGCAGCCGCCGATTTGCCTCAAGGGAGCCTGCTCAACAGCAGGAAATGCCAAAAGAGTCTAGTCTGTGTTCCGCCACTCAAAAGTCTCCCCCTGTGGCACCGCCTTCCGCGTCGTCATCGTGCAACGCTCTTCTAGTGGAATACCTCCACCAGTCATTTCGCCTTCGCCACTGGGCCGGACCCGTGGTCTACTCAACTCGACACTTTGCCTCAAAAAACCGAGACACGTTGCCTCCACATCTGCCTCACCAGCTATACACGTGGACGACAGACCCTCTGCTCCGCTCTCTGTTCTCCCACGACGGCAGGTCTGCTCCGTCCGCAATGGACAGCTCGTGCGGAGTGTCCTCCCGCCTCCTCGCCACCTCCAACATGGAGCTCAGCCTGAAAAACCTCTTCCAAAAGTGCTGCGGAGGCGTAGCGAAGACAAGTCATCAGCGAATCTACTACATCCGCTGCCTCAAGCCGAATGAGCTCAGTCAGCCGGAAGTTTGCGAGCCGGCGCTGCTCAAGCACCAGGTACGCTACCACCGCCTTATCGATTTTGTTCGCGTCTACAGAGACGGCTTCACCTACAACCTGGGCGCCTTTGAGTTTCTCGAGCGCTACAAGCTGCTCAGTTTGAATACGTGGCCCAACTGGCGTCATCCGCAGGAGATTCGGCTTGGCATCCAAGTGCTCATGAAGGACCTCCAAATGAAGGAAGGTCTCGACTGGTGCTTTGGTGGCGGGGGAGGAACCTCTCACGGACCACTGCTGCACCACCACCACCCTGCCAGCTCGGGCCCCTCCAACGGGGAAACTCTCAAGGTTTATCTCAAGGGGCAGCGCATTCTCAGCGAACTCGAGGACTTTCGTAGGGAACGGCTGGATGACCTCGCTCTGCTCATTCAAAAGGTGTGGCGGGGCTACAGGGACTGGAGAAGATGGAACCACATGAGAAGTGCTTACGGCGTCATATGTCGTGCGTGGAAAGGTTACCTCCAATGCAAGAGGAAGGA
>JAHZMT010002568.1:0-10992 GCA_027743785.1 Sinhomidia bicolor
ATTGGGGTCCATCCGCTACGCCCCATATATAAAAGTATACTGTTATTATTATTACCTCCAGCCTGGTTAAAACCAGCTCTGGAGCAGTAATGGAAAGCTGTTTTCTTTCTTCTTAACTTTACTTAACTTGGTATTTCTAAAGACAAAAGTGCTCGCTCACCTTACCCTGTGATTATGATGAACATCAGAATTGAAAATAAAGTAAATAATAATTCGTTATGCTTGCTCTGCAGTAGTATGATGACGATGACTGCTGCTATTGCTATTACTAACTTCTACTAACTTCTTGTTTCTCAAGTATGTAGACAGGCGCCATCATGTAGGCGTCTGGTAATATAAAAACACACAGATATTACCACGAAGAGCATGGAAATGTTTGCACAACTTGCTGTTGCTGGTTCAACTGAATTTATAACGCTCATGCTCATAATAATAATAATAATAATAACACACACATAGCCCATCACATCACAAGTAAATTGAACATTTAGAGGGAAACAATATTAAATTTGTGGTGGAAAGTGCTCTCTTGATGGAAAAGGCCTAATTAGTTTTTGGTATTAGGTGAAACCGCCTCTCCTCCGACACATGTGCCTGCTGCTCTTTTTGCCGTTCTCTTTTGTCTACTACTGCAAAGAGGCAACCATATATACATAGTTAGGCAGAGATGGAGAAATCGTTCGTGCATAAGTATAGGCATCTCGTTTGCTATAATCTTCTCTACAATAATATTTATAATAGCGACATATACTTAAAAGTCCTGGGAAAGTTCAGCATATAAATTACGTTAAACAAACTTACCTACTCCATATACATACCGATGCATATACACTTTAATATTAAATGCATCAAAATGTCGTGTTCCTCTTGTCACAAGACAAGTCATGTTTAACAGCCTTATTTATACACGATGGATGAATATGTTCACGGTTATATAGGTACTACTACTACAGCTTTTGGCAGTTTATATGAGTCATTGCGCGTTGTTCCAGGCGCTTGTTGAGAAAGCAACAAAGTAAAAAAAATGAAAATGCTTATATATGTTACGTGGCAAAAGCAAACGCGTGCCTCAACAACGAACATGATGAACAGAGAGCTTGTGTAATATGAATAAATAGAGAAGAGAAAGAGGAAAGATGCTCGAAGGCAGTCTATCTTCTGTGAGAATATGGCTGAGTATGTGATGCCAGGCTCATTTGTGCAGTAGGTAGTGTAACAAGTAACTTAAAATTGACAGAGTGTAACATTTTCTTCATCTCGCTCGTCACTGAAAATAATATACTGCACACACACACTTGTTTCTCAAACTTGACTAATAATAATATACTGGTGGTGGTGGTGGAACGCTGTAAATTTGGTGTGTTATGTTATGTTGTTCATTAAATAGTTACAACTAGAAACGCCATATAACATGGCATGCATATATATATATGCACTAATACATCCACTTGCACACAATAATAATAGACTAATGAAGTAGTTTTTATTGAAGTAAATATTCAAACAGTTGGTGTATAATGGAATGTTAAGTTGAGTGAGACCACAAGTTGCAGTAGTAGTATAGTAGCAATATAACATAACCGTCACATAAACCAACATGAGTTGTCACAGAGGATGGATAATTTAGCAAGCAGGTTTCAAATTTATAGAGTTGGTGCCGCTGGTGAGCTTGTCATGCTTGAAAGTGAGCGACAAATTGCAGTAGTAGTAGTTAGTAGTAGTGTGCGCATATGGCTGAAAAATAATTATTGCATAACTTGGAGCCAGGGAAGTACAGGAAACTACTGCACAGAGTAAATGAAAACGGACAAGCTAATGAAGTAATGCATGGCGTAAGGCAGTTTTGACTTGTTTGGTTTATTTTCTTAATTTACTGAAATAATCAGTAAAGTTTCTGGGGGCTTCAGTCAAATTTACCGAGTGAAAACAATTAAGGACCATAAATTGCCAACTTTTCAAAAATGGAACATGACAGAATTGCAAACTGTTAAATTCTGTTTATTATTTAACACCATATGCAAGAGATATGTATATTTGAGCATATGGGGTTAAACTGAACTTAAGTGAAGTTTTTATTCTAGAAGCAACATTACGTGATATGCGAGGGAACAAGAAAAAAATGTAGAAAGAAAGAACAAGAAGAAGCAATTTCCTTTTATCAAGAGATAGCCCAAGAAGCAAGGAAATAATTTGTGTTTTTTATTTATATAGTTGTATTTAAGACGAGTATACTTCGAATTCTCGTAAAGAGTATCGGAACGATGTACCCTTTTGGAAAGCGTACAACTTTACAAATCTGGCATTCACCGCCTGAGACAAAGAAATGCTATCGGAACCTCCGTCTCCGTTGTAATTTTCGTGAACAGTAGTCCACGTACTCTCGTCATTGGACGTCTGAATTTGGTAGCTCTTTGCATATGCTGCTTCCCACTCAATCACTACTGTTTTAACCGCCAGGCTTTCTCCCAAGTCTACGTATATCCACTGCTCCTCTGACTCATCGCTTGCCCATCGTGTTCCCAAAGTTCCATCCACAAGATTCTCAGGATTTACACACGAGTTCTCCTGACTGCTTGCTTTTATTGGATGATTGAGAGCTAGATTTTCACCACCACCCTCGCCAATTCCAGTAAGCTCACCCTGTCTGAGCGTTCTTGCCAGGTAGTATGTATCTTTTACACCTTGGTCGCTGTTAAAAGCAGGGTCTTTTAAATACTCAGCCCAAACCATGAACCAAATCCATTGGTTTTGCCGTTCTAGCACGGCAGGAGTTGGGACAGCTCCCACCTCCGCAAGAGCAATTGGCTTCCCTTGGGCAACTTCCAACATTCGCTGGTAATGTTGGTCGCTTGGCTGGATGTTCATCCAAATATCAAGGGAGGCTACATCAACGTAGTCGGCACCTGGCCAGTACTCTCCTATCGAGTCCATTTGGACGTCCTTGACGCACCATGTCCAAACCAAGTTATTGAATCTTTGTGATAAATAGTCGTAAGTGATTTGGTAAAGTTTGCGACTTCCATTAGCCCCTGGTCTACCACCCCACCACGACCATCCTACAGAATTTCAAAAAATAAGTTTTGTTAATTTGCAACAAAAAATATGTGAGTAGTTTATATATTGTACTACTGAAACACGGCCAAGTAGACGTTACAAGTAACTCAAGTTGCTTACCTTCATTCATCTCATGGATGGGTCGCCAAATAGCCACAACTCCTGCATCCTGAAGTTGCTGCAAATATGGAACAATTGTATCCAGTCGTTGCTTCCACTTTGTATTTAAATCTCCTCCATCCTGCACCAGACTGTTCCACTGGTCATTATTTAATTGTGCCAAGACTCCATTGGAATCCCAGTTGCAAGTTTCTCCAACTGTGGGAGGACAAACATGCCATGTTAGTGCAACCACAGATCCTGCATTCCATTGTCGAACGGCTTCATCCACCATCGCCTGCCTGTTGTTTACATCGTCAGGTAAGAAAAGAAAGTCTCCACCCCAGAGACCAGGGTACAAGCCGGTAATGTCTCGTGCAACGCGCGTCCATTTTGTTGGATCTGAATTTGGCTCCCTGTTGTGCTGACCAGAAATTATTTTTGATCCAGAGATGCTGGAAAAGTAGCGGAGTACATCTGTTCTGCTCACTATGTAAATATTAAAGGGAAAAAAATTAAATTCGTGAGTATACATATGTATCCAGAATACATATTTTTTTAAATTTTATACCGGCGTCCCCAAGAATCACAAGCGTGGCAAGGATGCACACGAAATTTGTTAGACGGATGAAAAACATAGTTTTCACCTCGATAATTTATCAAAAGTTTGTCCGTAATTTGTTTTCGACCTGGGACAGGCGGGCGTAAGTATCTAACAATTCTGCTTCAACTTCAAGCACCTTTTATCCCAATTTTAAATATCAAGCGGCTGTAAAAAATATTTATTCAAACAAATTCATTTGGCAGCATTTCAGCAAAAAATACAATATTGTTGCTTTTCATTGAAGCGTCATTTGGTTTGCATTTAAAAGACACACCTTAATTACTCAATGTCCATATATTTTGACACTTATAATAATTTATCAGAAATATATACAGAGAATAAGTTGGACAAAATACAAACAAGTTGACGCGTGCTTGACTGACATTCACTGTCTGAGTATGTACATATAAGACTAGATTAGCCGTTGTGATTTATCAATCATCATCAATAACTTAATAACGTATCCATTTTTTGTATTACTTGACAATTATTTTTTATTTATTTATATTCATACATGCTCATTATATATATGTACGTATATAGTTACTTCAAATATTAAAACCACTTCACATTCAAAATGTTTTCTGTTGACGTATTGAACTAAATTCAATAACTGAGCCAGATACTTTGTTCTGAACGAATGACAGATTGACACATCCTGTCACGTATAATTTATGTGTTCTAAAAATAACCAATATCAGGTAGTCATTGCCATTGCACACTAAAGCACATTGTGTGATTGAACAATATCACCTATTAACACTTGTCCAGCAACACTAATTAAATACATTTGACATTTTCATTAATCCCAGTAAAAGGTGCGAATCGTGCATCCATAATAATTATACCAGTTACTATTATCATTATC
This sequence comes from Sinhomidia bicolor, assembly GCA_027743785.1. Taxonomy (NCBI): domain Eukaryota; kingdom Metazoa; phylum Arthropoda; class Collembola; order Entomobryomorpha; family Entomobryidae; genus Sinhomidia; species Sinhomidia bicolor. The sequence goes on from JAHZMT010002568.1 coordinate 4,626, forward strand.
AGATAACAGCATATCGCAACTTGGATAACTATATATGTTTATTGGTATCTTGACAGGGTGGGAAAACGAGAATGCATATTATATCATCCATTATTTATTTAAACTACTGCAGTTGTCAACAAAACAATAATTTTAAGTATCGTCTTTCACGTAGTAAGCCACATAATTGCAAATTGTATAACGAACTCAAGGCCAAGTTTTTCTCTGAAGTGTTTAACGTGAACTAGGTACATTATTTCATTTATTAGATTCAATGTCTCCTTTTCAGAAAATATAGAACATTTAATGCATCAATAAAACAAACTGCTTACAAAGACATTAAATGAAATCCGACCGAAAAAAAAATTAAGAATGAGGACAAGTAAACTTTGAGGTATGCATATACATGTACAATTTAAATATGTTACTGAAGCACTAAATAAATGTGCTAAAAAATGCACAGAAAGAAAGCATCTTTTTATTTTTACAAAGTGTTACATACATTTCAAATCGGAATGACTTTTCGCAAGAATGCCCCTGTTTACTCCTGTTTAGGTTTATCATTCGCCAAATTTTCTTTTATATAAATTATTAAAGCACAGCATTCCCAGAAAAACAAAATCACACAACTACAAACTCTCCAAAAGTTTCTGCAATTTCCCTTTAAAATACAAATCCAGTGCTACAGCCTTCCACATAGTTTACAGCATTTACTCGCTGCTAGTTACTAGTGATATCGACAAGCAAACCAACCAAGCAAGCACAGCAGTTTATAAAAAAGGAAGTGAAAGCATAGAAGAACAGGAGGAGAAAAAAAAGTAAGCCAATAAGCCAAGAATTTTTTATTGGATTTGGCTTGATTCGTTCCTTTGTGCTTTGTTCGTGTGATAAGAAGAGATCTGCAAGCTCAAGTCTCAAGTCATAAGCGAAACATATACACGCTACGACGACTGGCTCCACCACTATCACTACTCCAACATATAATATATATTTTGCTGTAGAAAAATGTATACTGTACATTTACAACAACTGACAAGGCTTACAGAGTAAAAGTGTTATCTGGTAGTCTTCTCCGCTGTTATTGTACATTTTTCACAACTTTCTTTTTGCAGAGAGAAAGAAAGAAGAACAGGAAGTCAGACAAGAGAGGTTGGGATATAATGAGAACTGAAATGAATACGCGTGTGTATGGTCATACACTGTACAAATGTTTATATGTACGCTTATAAAAATGAGTGCATATATCCATATATATTTAAAATGGTCTTTGTAAAACTTTAAACTCTCAAATATCTAAATATTTGGCGAATATAACGAAAATACTTTTCTTTCTTAAAACTACATACATAGCTGTAAGCAGGCACATGTTACTAAAATGGAAAGACTCTCGTTAAGGTGAACATTGTATTCCACAGTGGCTCTCTACGATTCACTCATAAATTCAATTCTTTAGTAGCTATTTGGTATGATATCACTTGCAAAGCAAATGGGTCCTTGGTAAAAAAAAAGTTGTAAAAAAATGTATATGGTATGTTTTTCTTATACTGCCATTCATAGGTAAGTATCTGTAGGTAAACTATTATAAATACGTAAGAATTGCAAACTGTATCCCTACTGTAGATATAATTCTAATAATTCTAGCAGCAAATTTGTTCACTCCATACATAATTTTACTTATACATCCAAGTAATACCAGCAAGATATCTTGCGAAAAAAATCCCTTATACCTACTTATCAAGCATCCACTTATTTTCACACGGCTCATATAAGTCAAAAGCTGTGCAGCACACTGAGCAAAAAAACGAAGAAAAGAAAGGTCTGTCGAGATATGGAATGGAATGGGAGAAAAGACAATTTAGTGTGGGACTTGACACCGACCAGATTGGCTCCTTTTTCTTGCCCCATTCCCATGTCAAATGTCATATTTAGAGTCACTTTGAAATCTTACTCCGTTCCTGCTTTCTTTCTTTCTATACATATTACATACATACATACCTACTCTTTTTTTACACATATCTGACATACAAAAACGACTACTGCTGCTGCCACTACAACTACAGTTATTGCACAAAAGCGAAGAAAAGAAGAGGAGAAGGTAAGGAGAAGACGACATCCAATGACAATGAGGCACCAACTTAAGCTTCCGTTTTCTTTCTAGCTCCCTTCTTGCTCCGTTCCGTGGCTTGAACGTTTAAGGTTTGCTTTTTTTGCTCTCACTTGATGTACAAAAGGAAAGTCGTATATAACCAAACATCACACATCTTGCTTTTCTTATATATTATGCATATAAAACACTATTTGATATTGATACCAATCTTTGAACTACTTATATACTAGTACACCTATAGCAGCAGCAATATACATAAATAAAAGGATTTCCACTTTATATGAAGACGCAGGTCATATTACTGAAATGCAATATTACATTTTATTTATACTTTTTTGCAGTATTTAAAATTGAGCGTTATCCAATACTCGAGTAAATTCTATAATAAAAAACAGTAAAGGAGCCAGCTCACAAACATTAGCTGCGTGAAAAGCACGCTCTACTACTACTACTACAACAACTACTACAACTTGCTGATATGTTCATACTTGTGAAACTGCCTGGTATTTTATAAATAAATGAATTTTTTTTCAGAGACTTGTATATATAGAGCAACAACAGTTAATACTATAACTAGTCTCAAAAATATTACAACCATTGAAAGCCCCACCACCACCAAGAATGAAAGTACGGAACCCCCACTGACAACTTGTATAGCGTTCATGTTGTTAATAATGCTTATATATTGCTAGTAGTATGTACGGTGGGGTAAGTAAAGTGTAATAGTCAGAGCCAAAGAGAAATCTGCATCTCTTTCCTGTTCCCTCTTTTTCCACTTTTCCCAGATCGTGAATCCGGACTAAATGCTTTGATTTATTATTGCCGGTATCTATCTCCTATTTCTCCTCTGCCTTACTTGCTCTCTCTCTCTCTTATCAGCAGGCATTCCCCAAAGGAAAACTAGATATTTCTATGTACATATATATAGTCATATCGCCATTTCCAATTTTCTACTTGCGTATGATGATGAACCATGAACCGACTGCGTAGCCAAGTTTTATATAATGTTAAAATATAAAATAAAACATAAACAAAAACGTGTATCGTATAAAATGTCTTATAAGAAAGTTCACTGCTACATCAGCAGCAATAGCAGCAGTAGCAGCAGCAGTTACACAAGTTCAACTTCCGCTGGATACAAACTTGTGATGAACCGACCACCGTGTTAGGTGCAGTGAAAACTGCCCTGGCCCTGTAGTATATCCGACACGCACATTTTACATTAATAAATACACAAACAGCTTATGTATCTACTACTACTGTGAATAATAATGAAAACAAATAAGGCTAACAGTCTGTCTGTTTTGAATATTTCAGTTTAGCATAACAATAGCAAACCGCTGCTGGCACCAATTGTTGTCGATAGATTTTTGTAAGTTTGTTGGTGTTCACAAAAGTGAAAACTCACAGGAACAAAAAAAACATCCCATAATCAGAACATCCATCCTTTCTGTTTACATGCTACATCCACAATCTAAACAGTATTTAAACTGTCTTTTTCTCTCAATCAGACAAGCAAGCAAGATAACAACAACAACAATAATAGTAGTATCGGATAGCAATAATAATAATAATGGTATAACAATGGCAAGTAAAGTGGTGCAAGTGGCGAGCTCTTGAGTGGTGTACATTTTTGCAACAGTAGTTCCTGTGTGAATGCAAATAAATTCTTCTTGCGGATGGAATCATGCATATATAAAAGAATACAAGATAAGAGAACCTTCTCCTCAAAAAGGCAATAACAATAGAACTAACGAAAAGAGCATATCGTCGCATATTTTTTTCTCGTAGAAGTAGTAGTAGTAGAAGACATAATAATACTATTTATGTACTCCAACATGTCTCATCTCATCGGACCAAGACTTGAATAATAGCCATATGTATTGTAATGTAATGTGAATGTTTGTACTGAAGAAAAAAGAAAGAACATGAACACTCTGTCTATAAATACTCTTTTACTTTTTTTCTTCTCCTTTAGACTAATACTTGTACAAAGTGATTCCACAACACAACCAGTGAGAGAGAGAGCAGAGCAGAGCATACAGAGAGGACTTGCAATCCTCTCTGGCCTGGCCTTTCTTCTTCCCTTCGTTTTTTTTCCTGGTGAATAATATGTGGGTGAGAGTAATAAATCAGTCAAATACAACCAACCGGGGCATTACACCATCCGATTCTCACATTTCTCCGAACCATATTTAGCAACGGCAAGCGAAACCAAGAAGGATGCTGCTGGAGAAGAAGGTTTTCTATCGTCTACAACGGGAGAATGTATATAGGTACATATATGTAAAAAAAACATTCTGCATTCTCTGTTGGACCGTTTGTTAGACTGACTTGAGTGAACAACTCTAAATAGCTTCGTGTGTGTGAATAGACCAACATATTTTTGCATGTAGACCGACACCACCACCACTACCACAGTACCTGCTTCTATTTATTACTTTCTCAACATGACATGCTTTTTTGTTGCATTAACGCATTTCAATCCAATCAATGAAAGCGAAATAGTATTATTGATAAGCAATATACATGCAAATAAATATGCTCATCACAATGAACGTCCATATACATGTCGTGCTGTCTTCAAGCCTTTATTGTTGTGACTATTTGATGAAGGTAAAAATACAAATTGAAGTCTGATTGCAGATAGTGCTTTATAAATGTGCATTTAATATTTGACTAGCAATAAGTAATGCTTAAGTTTAATACGCTTTAAAATTTAAAACAGTACAAAGGAAACGAACTATACCTGCTTGGGTTTATTTGAACTACCTGCTTTCTTGTGGTCATTACAAAAGTGGTATGGGGAATGGGGTCAGTTTAACTAAATATTTAAAAGGTAAGAGAATATATATTGATTGGTTTCTTCTCAGTGTTCATCTATGAAAATGATTCCAGCTAAGAAAAGAGTCGTCTGTGAAAAAAAGCTCACATAAACGGTGGAAAACATGAACGAGAGAGTATACATTTAATCGAAGTATGAAGGTATAGTGGTGAGTAGCAGCACGTTCAAAGAAGAAAAAAAAGTTTTAAGTATTCACTGTGTAACGTAAATACACACCCTGTCTTGTCGACAACGAGTGAACGGAAGAAGAAAAAGAAAAAGCAGCAGCAGCAGCAGCAGTAGAGAAGCACAAGGCAGAATCCAAGAGAGAAGAGTCTCAAAGGGAGTAATTTAAGAAATCGGTTTTTGATAATGCCTTCAACAATGAGGAGGCTGGTAATGGACCTGGATAGAAAGTAGATTATGGTCTCAAGGGGTGTCACATAACTCTGTCTCCCGATGTCCCATTTACGTCCTTTTCTTTCTCCTGTTCAATTCTTTTTCTGAACGAGTTCTCTCCTCATGCTTCTGGTTTGATAGTATATACAATTTACCATTTTCTTATCACCACAAAAAAACTGCTTCTGCTCGTTGCGTCCTATTACATCTTTCTCTCTTTGAGACTAAATCCACACACACAGCATAGTTGTTGTATGCCTCGTACTAGGACCTGCCTACCTACCATGCAGTAATAATAGTACGTACACCTAATGCATTTAAGTGAAGCGTGTACGTGAGTATTTACGTAACTACCATTACATTTTTTTGCAGCTCGCAGTAGTGAATGCATGTAAATGTATTGGATTGAACTGAGGAAAAAAGTTGTTATATTCTGCTACTCTTGTGTTTTGACAGCAAACTGTTTGTAAAGGTAAAAGAAAATATATAAACCAAAATACATAAAAATATGTACGTAATTTCAAAAAGGATGCATGCATATGATCCATAAATAAAATTAGAACATAAATTGCACTAGCGCGTGCATTAAATTGCACAATGTTTCCTGCCAATATTTATTTTTATTATGTTGTTTCGTAATATCGAATTTTTTCTCAATGAAATGGGAAACTGGACGTTTTAAACTTTTTCAATGAAAAAAAATTGTTTGGTCATATTGATGATTTTCCGTGCAAAGACATTGCACGGAAATACATTGCTTGTAAAGACATTCGGCAAAGGCATAATATGATATTCTAGGCTGATTGCTTCACGCACGGGTATCATTGTGAAGCAAGAAGAAATTTCTCTTGCTTGTGGTTCGTTGATCGAAACATTTTTGGGCAAGTATGCGACAGACAAACCTAACTCTTGGAAGATTTTAGGGTTCGTGACTGCCATCACGAGGCAAGGAAACGCAACTTTCGCTGGGGAGCCGTTTGTTGAAAACAAAGGGGAGACCTACCGTTACTTGATGTGTATAACAATAATAATAATGAAAGAAAATTAATTCATTTTTA
>JAHZMT010002569.1:0-10067 GCA_027743785.1 Sinhomidia bicolor
GCTTTGTACATCATCTTTACGAACAACATTCTGCTGTGGTAATTTTGTCTGATAAGCATCAATTTGTCCAAAGAAACACTTCAAACAAAAAGTTTGACAAAAGAAACAAGCAAAAATATAACCAAGGACAGCAGTATCGAACGAACATACGTACTTTGAATGCAATTCTTTTTAACGTTTTACATACAGAGAGATTATTTGCTGGTTCTGTACTGTATGAACAAAAATAATAGCATAAAAAAATAATATTTTTTTACTTCTCAGAATTCATAATGAAGTAACACCGAACTGGACACTAACGATAAATTTATGATAACAACGTTCGTTATTTTTTCTTGAGTACATAAGAAGCATTGCCAAATGTGGTACTCGAGATCTTTAGTTTGCAAGCAGTAGTAGAATAGATTGTTAGGCTCGATAGGCTTACATAATTGACAATGGAAAATATTCAATGCATATTTATTGTTATTAGAATATTAATATGTAACGTTTTAATCGCTGTTATCGATTTGGTAGATATCCCTACTGAACTCTGCTGCGATGCAATCAACTGGCTAAACTAAATACAAAGTCGTCAGTTTACGCTGTAGTTTGTTATCTCATTTAAAAAGCCATAATTTAACTTGCCATTACAAAAAATATTCTTGTACCATAAGATTAAAAAATCTAAATAAATAAAAATTGCAATGTTTGTTTGTTTCTAACAAATCCAAAAGGAAAAAAATCCAGATAACGTACTGGCTAACCATGTACAACTTTGATGCGAATAATAATGAAGTACAACAGCGTAGTGTCACGTGCGGTTGAAAATTGAAAATGTCCAATGGTAATTTCCATCAGCCACGCATATTACATTTATGTATGCTACAACAGGAATCCTGTACATTTATTTGTCCACTTTGTTCTATGTCCATCCATATCACCGTTTTGTCCGTAAATATTTTGGCGTACACTGTCCGTTACCTGACTGCACGTACGCGTAACAAAAAATATCGTTTGTAGGGACACTGGGCTCATTGCTCATTACAAGCACCAATATATGGTGACAGGCAGTTTTGAAGTTGTTTGTATACCTACTTTCTCTTCAAAAAACTTTTGGTTTTTGGATTTTTTAACTAGAGAAAGATACACCAACAAGTTTTTAAAGCTATTTGTGACCACTCAAGTATTTGCTGAGCCATTCGAGATAGACTATTCATGCTTATAATTATTCATAACCAATTTTATTTGAAAAAATTACGTCTATGTACAAGAAGTACATAGAATGCGCTATAATCTTCATATTTAATAACACTAATCTTTTCAAAATTAGGTACGTCTTGTCTGCGTACGTGACAAAAGGTGGTGAATTAACCTGTTTTTGCCAAAAGTCAGTAATTTAATACTGGGCAGAAACAGTACAGCAGACTTTTTTGAAGTTCATTGTTCCACTGCTTTAAAGTCTCACGTGAGCATTTTTTCTGCCTAAAGCTATGAGTTTTGCCTCGTGTATCATTTTTTTCCATCAATTTGAAAGGTGTTGGAAACGCAGATAAAGGCATTATTAGTGCATATATCCCGTCTGGACGTCTATCCATAAAACCTGTTCACTACGTGCATGTAACGACTGGATAATAATGTAACAATTACCGCTTTGCTGAATGGTGTATCCGAATAGAAACAGAAGGATTAGGGGAGATAAAAAGTAAAAGGGTAGATCATAACCTATAAGCAGCACCGATAAGTAGGTGGTAAATCAATGAGTCAGTACTTCATTTTTGGCGTCATTAATTTGTTGACGCTTTATTTTTACACTGTATTTTCCTATTACAAATTGCTTGCAGCATGAGGTACGTTGGTTAGCTTTTATATAATAATATTTGCCAATCTCCAATTTTCCAAACCGCAACCGTAGACGCTTTTGCCATGTCCGTTTGCGCAACCGTAATTAATGCATACTGTATCTGTGCAATATTTTACACATATAAAAATAGTTCTTAAATAGTAAAGGTTTTAAAAATGGTGTAATAATTAGGAAATCGCAATTTGTAGTTAGTTTCTTCTAATTCAGTAATACAGTGAGAGAGAATCAAACGTAAAATTTGATACACACCCCGACTACTTGAAACCAATATCATGTCTGCCTGCTGAACTGTATTATACGCGTTCCACATGGGCAAAAACGAGACCTTCAAGGTCTATTCCAAAATTCCAATTTCTGGTAAAGCGTGTGCACTGTAAACACAATCGTACCTATTCAAGGATATAAACGTATCTGATACTCTACAAAGTACACTCATATTAAAGTTGAATGTTACGAGTTAATTCTGTTGAGATATGGTAGTCCAAATTCCAAACATAATTAACTCATTTCGTATTATTCCCTTTGTGGAAAAAAATGTGTGCTCTTATTGCTTTTTATGATTATATTCCTACCCAAATATGCAGAAAAGACTTGAGCACATGTCAAGAAGTTACAATAGAGTACAAATAACCATGTAAATATGGTACATTGCAATAATCTATGGACTAGCTATTGTAAACATACAATGCAATAAATAGCCTTGTACAAATTTCATGGTTAACAGATAATCTCCACCTTCCACAGAGGTCCTATCCATTCCAAATACCAAGTTTAGTAAAGTCATCCAAGTGAGAAAGAACCTATTTTGTTGTATGGCATATAAATAAGCAACTAGCTATCAAACATATTGTATGATTAAAGTTCTCACAACTGTATGACTATGCAGGTATGTATCCTAAACCTGCTGTGTGCAGAATCTCTGAATAAATTGTATTTAGCTTTTGTGATGACTTTATCTCTCGCTGTTAGTACGCGCATTGGTGTTCATCTATTCATAGATTACAATTATCATCCAGTCTGCCTCCTACGAGTCGAGAGAGATGAGTAACTCGTTTCAGTATTCACAAATTAAAAGTTCACAAACAGGGTCATCACAGCATTTCAAGTACATTTTAAAACTTTAATTCCTTATCTTTAACATTTTTATTCATAGGGTTTCGGATTCCTTCCATACAGAATAATTAGATTAGAAATCACATGTGTCGCGTGAACTCCTGAAAAAAGCATATATGTGCCGAACCCGGTATGTACTTTGTTTCTAAACAGTTTACAATGACCAAGTCGGATTAATAGGGCATTCCGCGTACAACGTTAGGCCTGTAAAAATATTTTAGTCTTTACTAACCATTGTCTGCTGTAACTGCCATTTTTTTACATTCTCTCAAGTGAATAGATTATTAATTGTAATTAGCATTCCTATAATTACCAATTATGAACTCCTGAAAAAAGCATATATGTGCCGAACCCGGTATGTACTTTGTTTCTAAACAGTTTACAATGAACAAGTCGGATTAATAGGGCATTCCGCGTACAACGTTAGGCATGTAAAAAAAATTTAGTCTTTACTAACCATCGCCTGCTGTAACTGCCATTTTTTACATTCTCTCAAGTGAATAGATTATTAATTGTAATTAGCATTCCTATAATTACCAATTACCATAATTTGCTGCTCGATTAATATCAAGGTCTTGTTTCAAAGTATCGATTAAAAATTCATTTCTTCCTTTATCGGGTTGTGGATTTTATCGGTCTATTAAATTAAAGTAGCATTAATTTTTGAAAAACAAATAAAATGATTACAGATTTTGTATTTTATTTGCTTACCGAGTTTTTGGAAAATTTACTACCTACTTTGTTATTTGTTTAGTGTGAAGCTGGGAGGGAGTCTCAGACAGAAATCAGTGAAACGAGCCAGCTCTGACCACAACAACCACTTCTATCCACCTAGCCTCACCAAGTTAAAATTAAGCTTTTTATCTGTACTACAGCATTCTAAATCTGTACCAAAGGCAAGCAGAAAGAAGAAAGACTGCTACTTTGTCTCTTTTCTTTCTATATTAGTATTCTCATGAAGAATCGGCTCGTTTACCTTGAATACAAGCTAACAATGTAGAGTTGTGTCCGACCGGAGTTTTGACCAAAACATCTTGTTTATTAAGCTATGCTGGCTGTTGGCACATTTTTTCATACATTTTTATTTCTCATGTAAGCGCAAACTTTTTATACTTAGCAAGTTGCAAATGAGGGTTAAATTTCTATTCACTGTACGTGCAGGGTATCATTTCTTACGACGTCAGTCAAAGAGGTGTACAGAATGACGACTTCGTAGCTTAAAAGACTCAAATTGATGGTGATTTTCTTATCAATGGACATATCTACCTACTTTTTTAACTAGGATCACAACAGTAAAAAAATTGTGGAACTGACGATTACGCATGTGTGTCAAAATCTTCCGGTTAAAAAGAAAAATAGATAAGCAATTTTTTTTATAATTTTTACAGTGACGTGTTTGTGCAAATGTAAAAGTACATATACATACATACATATGTCAATAAATAATGATTGACTTATCACTTGAATTGCCTGTATTGATTACGCTTTACAATTCTTAACATTTTTTGTGTAGAACATTGTACTCTCGTTCTACAGTTTTGACTTATAATCATATTATGTATGCAACAGAATTCGCTACAAAAAATTACAACGAGTTTGTAAAGTTTTATCAGAAAGTGGTTAATACCTGATGCTTATCTATAGGGCTGTAGTTTGTACGACAAACACATTGTTTTATATTTAAAATTGAGAGTGACTGGACATGTCAGAGCATTTTCGGTGACACGAAAGTTTTGTTCCGAGAGATTCAACAAGCTACCTGACGACTGGATTGCCGCATACTGACTTCATCGTGGGTAACCGATAATATGAAGGGTAAGTTTTAAGCTTGTAGTAAAATACTTAACCGAAAAATGTGATTTTATCGTATCAAATGCTTTGCTTGAAACAGTGTATAAGGATGATAATAAATTTATTGCTAAATTGACTTATTGCATCACTTATTGCCTACTCTTGGCATGTTGCTGCATAAGATTTTTGCTTCGTTATTAATGATAATGTGCAGTTAATGAAAATGTCAAGGCTGTCTTTAGAAAACAATAGAAAGCCATTATCATTCATTTATGTATGGCATCACACGGCAGGGCATTAGCGAATAATAATTTAATCTCTTTTAATTAAGAATAAATAATATATAACGTATCTACAAACTAACAACACGCTGATAAGGATAGATGTTACTGCTCTAAAAATATACACGAGAAGCTTAAGCGTTTTGAAGGCAGATATAGTTTAATTTGTCTACTTGAATGAAAATCAAAATTTGACCTGTGTGGAATAAAAATGGAAAATGACAGCAATATGAATGTTGGTATGAAGTGTTGAAAGATTGCTGTAATATTTTACACTGCAATAATAGATGAGATACATGTCCAAATTGTGTAGCATGTATCGTATATTCATATATAGCGTTTGCATATCGTCCTAGGAGGTGTACTTGTTTTTGCGAAAGGATTTACTGCAGAAAAGCAGCATTCATTAAACTGAAATACAGTGACAGTGACAAGACTTTTAAAATGCTGATCCTTTAAATTTAGATTGAGATAATTGGTTAATAATTAAGGCATCAATGCCAACATTTTGCTTGGAGTCATAAAACATATGCACTCACACCTGTTTAAAAAATCTGTGTTTGTAGTTCCATTAGTCCATATAGGTATGTGAATTGCAAACATGTAGCACCCCAGCTAGAGAAAACCAAAGAACGGTTATTATTATAATAATAGAATGCAGTGTGTGTACAAGTAAATAAATTACCAGAAAATATATTTATGATGACATATGCATATTTGTCAAGTTCCAAACAGGACTCTAGCTATGTAAATACTGTTTGAAAAAATTCTGTTATGCATACAACACCAACAACAACATTACTTTGTGGCCTTTGTGGGGTAAATAGCATTGGTAGTGTATGAGTAAGAGATATCTAACTAAATTAGCATCTTCATTAGCATTTTGCCTTTACAAGCCGTTATTACAGAACGCGGAACGGATATACCATGTAGCTAGTACCATTTGATGCGTAATTTAATATACATTTTTTACTTGACCACGTCAAACATACCAGTTTTCTTACATAAAAATAGTCAATTACTTTTTTAAATTAATCGTCAGAACTGAACTGTCTGGAATTGGGTTATTTTTATTTTTTTATTCTATTGAGCATGCCACTTGTTTTCATTATGACAGCAAAACCACTTTTCTTATACGAAATAATTGTTGTAAAATAAAGCTCTTTGTATCAGTCTATCAGGTGTACAAAGGTAATGTGTAATATCTAAAGGTATACCTTTGTACTTGAGAACCATGAATTATTTATTTGTCTAGTCTTGCGTGTCAAACGTTTGCAGGTATTACTAAAGGTAAATGTAAAACAAATGACGTGTTCAGGTTTTCGTAATGACGTGGGCAAGTTTCTTGGAATGCGGGAGATTTTATGAGTCTCTTTAGTTTTTTAATTATGAAGTATGTATTTATGATCCATTATTTCATATAGAATGTGTCAATAAATACAGAGTTAATCAGCAACGAATAATGTTGTGATGTACAAGCGTCGTACAGTTTACTTATATGTACGTATGAATTGGCTTGAAGAAATTACCTTGTGTCTAATTAATTTGGACAGTGTCATGATATTTTTAAAGCAGCACTTTTCAACAAGTTGTTAGGCACGCAAGCAGTCTCAACAAGCAATTCTAAAAATAACTTTTGCAGTGACGACTTTATGAAAAGAAAAGTTAACCTTGTAACTAGGATTTGGTTTCTGAGAAAAAAGCTTTTAACTTGCTAAAACGTTTTTCATGTATGGAGATTAAAACGAAAATTAATGTATTCATTGTTTGCTTTTTCCAGATTACCTAAAGTATCCGGAGCTGCAAAGCAACGACAATGATGAAAGTAGCAAGAACGAAAGGGATACTACTGGTGGATCGGTGAATGCAGCGTTTGAGTTGGAACCATCCGATACATCTACTTCTGCCCCTGCGGAAACATCTCTTAAAAGGAGGAAGCAGAAAGGTAACATTTTTTACCTTGGTTAAACTAATCTGTTTACTTGACATGAACTGGCATCTTTCGACTAGAATACTGTAAAACAAAACTGCTCATTGTTTGTTGACCAAAAATTATGTATAGGCATTTTGAGCTTCTGTAAGTAGTAGAAATGTGATAAAATATTGATACAGCATGCCTCGTGCCGTGGAAAAATTCACGTATAAGTACCCCAGTCCAATCTCACAGTGAAACAAAACAAAGTATGTAGCTATAAAATATTCACATTGACAGAGACTGACGTATGCGTGTGCACAATGTTGGGAAGATTTCAAACTGTCTTTGTCATTCACAATTTGAACCTAAATAGTTTATGCTATCAACAATGTACCTTATTCTTGCTAGTTTGTACTATTGTACATTTTTAACACGTATACTTGCAGCATTCTTGGAACTTGCTCGTGTTAGCGGATTATTGCAAAAAGTAGTGCTTAACTAGCACAATGTGAATTTGAATTCATATGCTTGAATTTTGCTGAAATATTTAGACTACATCACTAGCCGGTCACAGTGAATGGAATATAGGATATTATTATTCACAGATTATAACGAACGAACAAGACAACGTTTTTTTGACCGCAGAAAGTTTCCTTTCTTCATCAGCATTTTTTACATATAGGTATCTATATTACGTCGGTACTATTACGTAGGTTCGTTGCTGCTAAAATGTGTGCAAGTACATGGAACATAATATAATACGATTGTGATGTACTACATTCAATTTTTTATTGACGTTCCATTTCATTTTACATTGCTGAATCACCAAGTCTCACCAGAAGACTTACTTGTGTCCCACCAAAAAACTTTCTTACAAAGTGCTGCTCTTTGCAAGTTTCATACATGCAGAATATTAACTGACATTGCAAAAATTTGCACTTGAGCATTACCCTTCGAGAATTCCCGACAAAAAGAATGATTTACATCGATATTCTAGCTAAAATGTGATTGAAAGGAAAAGTCGGTTTTAAAAGATACGGTTTTACTGTCACAAAGTACAGAGTACAATGATCAAAAAATGCCATCTGCTAATAAGGCCGCATACACAAGACTTGTAAGTATATTTAAAAATTTTTAAAGTGACAAAATACTTGAAAACAAACCTTCTTTACCATAATATTTACTTCATCTATGTTACTCCATTCAAACGTATTGCAAGGGTGTATGCGAGTTTTAGCATTAGCTTTGTAATTCATAAAAATGCGTAGCTTATGTAGGATTGCAATGAAAAAAGATTGCTATAAAATAAATGAATATATACTCGGTAGAAACCACGCAAATATATCCTCATTTCCCTTTTCCCTGATTTGAAGCGATAAACAGCATCATCACTTACAAAACAGCCACATACAATCTATTGCGCGTTACAGGCAGTGCGATGTAAAACTTTTGCTGGTTTGTGTGTAGGTAGGTATTTATTTGTTTGACATTTTCATGAAACACACAGCGCCAACCGCCATGTCTTTCCACGCGGTGTGCTGATGTTTTCTTTGCAAAAATATCCATAGTTTACTATCTTTTCTTTTCTCGTATATAAAGACGTGTCCTCGTGCGTAGATATAGCAAAATGAATACGAAACGACACCAAAATGTACAATGTCAACTAGACGTGTATACAGTCTCTATTAAAACGTTTGAAAGTTTGATTCGATAAAGTTCGGGTGGAAAACGGAACATGGGAATGTACATAAATCGGAGCTTTCCGAACACTGCTATGCCTCAGCGTTAAAAGTAGCAGAGGGACTATCGTAAATAAATAAATATATACAAAACGTGTAAGTAAATGTACCTACTGTAATATGTATGTACATAATATACTATACTGCTATGACTGAGCTGAACAGCTTACGATAAATGAGTTCCTTTCTCCTTGTACCAGAAGTAAAAATACGTTATAAATATATTCGTTGCTCAAAATGCAAATGTCTACTTGTACAGTTGCTTTGTAATATTATGTATTTGACCGTATTGCATTTTTTGTAGAGTAAGCATTTTCCATATATATAATAAAATTATTATATATACTTGTCTTACAATAAATGAGTTTCCATATACCAGACTTTATATACTTTGCTCATGAAACTTCCCGGCTGCCTCTGGTGAAATATGTACGATAGGACCTTGCCTCCTTCTTCTGCTCCTCGTTTCTTATTGCAAAAAAGCGTAGGGATTGTATGTTGGAAAGTGTAAGGATTCTTCTTCTCTTGTTCTATCACACCAGACCGACCACACATATATTATTATTGGCAATTCTTTTACTTTGCATTTACATTCAGTACGATGAATAGGTACATTATGCATTTTTACACGTTTATCTATAATATATAATATAGTACTACTGGCTGGTGGTAATAATGACAGCATGAAATTTCGTCTGACTGCGAGAGAAGAAGTGAGAGAGGAAATGTGTGCGATATCGCTTTTCAGACTATCGCCAGGTCTATGCATTTGTTAGTTGTAGCCTACTTTCAACATTACTACTATTTTCGCTACTGCCTGTTTTGCACTGAATCCCCGATATTGTTATATGGCTCTACAACTTCCACTGCTACTTCTTTCCTTGCTACTCTACCAACACAGCGGTTTCGATAGGTATAGCATTCTCCTACACTACTACTACTTCTCTCTGCTTGCCATCGCCGCACACTATCCACGCTACTTTCCTCCAGTTCACAGCGTACATGTCGTCAGTCGATAATTTGTCTGAGTCAGGCCAACAACACACGAGTATTTTTCCTGAAAGTATTCTTTGCCATATCGCGAGCGTGACTGTTCTATTCTCAAACTATTGTATTTTCCAACAGTTGTTCAGTAAAAGCCTGTGTACACACAGTATTGTTCAATCAACCGAGAAAATAGCATTTGAAAAGTTGTTTTACCATAATTATTATATTTATCACTGAACTATTTTTACACTTTAATTAAAACAAAGTATTTCAGAAAGTAGAGAATAATTTGAAAATAATTCTCAGATTAAAATTCTTGATTTTTTCAACTGTCAAAATTTATAGTTAGACTGCGTGTGCTGGAGAAAGAGACATAAAGAAATATAAAACAAAAATAG
>JAHZMT010002570.1:0-14482 GCA_027743785.1 Sinhomidia bicolor
ATAATAATAAGAAAATAAGAAAATGTCAAGTTTATTGCTATAACAATGACCCTGACAATGCAAAAGCGAAGGAAACGCTGGCGATCTTGGTAGAGTAGAGATATAAAAAGCTAAAAATACATACACATTCGCAAAAAATAAAAGACATACATTTGCATTACACTTTCTATAGTGTTTTGCGTAAGCGTTTTCCAAGATAGGTAGTTTGAAGTTTGCTAAGAAGAAGAGCATCATCTGCATTTTTTTCAAAAAACTTTATATTATGAGTTTTTCTTCGTTATACCATACGGGTTTTTCTACCTTTTTTGCTAACTCGTCAGCATCACCGTTTGCTAGTTTTTTAAGATGTACGACTGTGTACATCATTTGTAAGATCCTCATGTGTGTCGTATGCACTTTTTTGTCTCTACGTCCGGTCGTCATCAAGGTTTCTCGAAAACCAAAAAAAATTTAAAAATTCCTTATTTAGCAAAATGATTGCATATAACTATGGTACGACACCTATTGAATTTTAACCCTCCACGGCAACGGTTACCGTTAGTGACCGGTACGTTTTCTAATTTTTAACGAACATTTACGATAACTGTTTTTGTGGTGTATGTCGGCCAAAAGACCCAATCCGATAAATGGCGGTTTAAAAAAGGTCATATATATGAAATAACTACAGAATAACTAACTATGCTCATTGTTTTTATAAGATGTTGAAATTATGGTACACCTTACGTACAGCATTTACAACGGTTTATTTTCTTTTTCTTTAATTAAAATATTTTGCAATTCCCACAGAGGGTATAAAATTGAAGAAAATTAACGGATTTTGTATTTGTTTAAATTTAAAACAAAATAAATAATAGGAAACCAGACTTTAGAAGAAAAGCAAATATGGGAAATGATTATACGAAAAAACAAGGAGACTGAAAGCTAGAAAGTCACCGAAATTTTTAAAATCTACTTGTCCTCACTATACGCTACTGCTAGTGCTAAATATCATGGATCACTTGATAGGTACCGGAGGTGGAAGGAAAATGAAAAGATACAATTTTAACCCGTCGCAGATACTGTAAATACATAGTACAGAAAATTTCTCTATGAAAAGAAAACTAATTTCATAAAAACCGTGCATTATCTTCCAATTTTCCAGTAACTACGACAGAGACAAAAATACTCGTTGTTGTACTTTGAAGAGTGCAAAAGTAAGATGTTTTAATATAAGTAATGAGTACATAGGTAATATGCTATTGTTGGCGACAACCAGTGTAGACACGGTGAAAAGTGGGAAGCTACTCGGATGGAAAATTACTTTGTAAGTTGGTTGGTACACATATGCAGTATAATATGCGGTTTGATGCAGGATATTGCAGATAGAAACATAACGACGAGTAACAGCAAAAAGGCTGTCAGGTACTGCTTGCTTTTTCTCTCCTTTCTATTATTTGACACACAAGTAGAACCAAGTCAAGCGGTCTGTGCCAAGATGCGAAGAAAAAGGAAAATCTCATTTTGACTTATAAAAAATTCAGCCAAGGAGAGAAATAAGAAAGACAGAACTGAAAATACGTATATAAAGCGTGATGCTGAAACTGCCAGATTTTCTGAAACAACTGCGAGGTAATTCTCAAAGGACTACTTTTCCATGTAGATATATTGTTTCGGTAATATTGTAATGCACCATAATCATAACAGAGGTATTTTTGAAAAGCAGCAGCCGTGCTTGAAGTACCTGAGCAATGGTGGACAACGGTGGTGGTGGATTCTGTTGTTGTCGATGAAAAGTAAAGGAGGAGTCCTTTCTACCACCAACGTCGCCGCTTCCCACTGAACCTGTAGATAATTCCCTGGATCGGACTGAGAACGTGTCCAGATTGTTGGTTGAGAATGCAGCGTAGTGATCTGGCCCTGGGCTACTTACTGAGTGATAATGACTGGCGGTACTACTGTTGAATATATCCGGTGTTTGAATCGGTGGTGTTTCCCAAGTGAAGCGACTTAAATGCAATTGTCGTTTTGCCTCTCGATTAAGTTTACAGGCGAGAGCCGTTAGGGTAAATCCTATGAGGATTAAACATGAGCCAACAATTATGAATATTGGCCCGGCCACTTTGCCTTCCTGACGAGAGGGTGAGTCCATGTGCTCTCTTGAGGCCTGTCAACAAATAAAATATGCACGTCATGCACAAGACACGAATTTTTAACAAAAAACTTTCTCTTTGTTACATGAATAATTCACATAACGAAGTGTACATTTCCAGATAGACCTAAAAAATTTACCTGTACTTTTTTCCTCCTCCACACTGTCTACAAAGTAATTTAATTGAAAAACTATCTACCCTAATGTAATTTAGCACAAATAAAACTAAAGAAGAAATACGATGTCTACTGAACGCAAAAGAAAGTAATTAATTTAGCACTTCCAGTGTTCATTATCTATGTGTCACGAGCAGACATCCAAAAACTACAATGGTTACAATACGAAGCGACTGCGTCAACAAAAAACTTCAGATGAAATATATTACTTCTAGTAATGCAGCATATTTTATGCAGACGTGGACAAACTTTTTCTTTTATTTGATTTATGTTGCACACGTGTTTCATATTAAGTTTTATTGAATTTTTATGTACCTATGTATATACACATTGTTGTAAGTTTTCCAGAAAAATTGTTGCTACATTCGGAAAATAAAATCTATAAAAATAGAAACTAGATGTGTAAGTATACATAAAAATTAGAAATGCGTCTGCCTAATTTGACTTATTATAAAGGCATCGTTTCAATATTTTTCGAAAATAGTAGAAGAAAACCAGCAAATAGAATGATGCCACCCCACTAACAAAAAGTTTTTTATAGCACAATGTCTAGCGTTTAGCGGGAGGCAAGGCATAACTAGCTCCATGAGCTCAATAAAGCTATAGATGTTTGTTACATGGCATAACTTGGTGAGAGGATAATAAAAAATCGTCAACCATTTCATCATCCTCAAGCAGAATGATAGATAACTAACGATGCACATTTGTTACAATATCTAGCTTGTGGGGCTTTGGTACATTATGATGCTATTAAATTACGTTAACCGAGTATTTTTGTTGACATCATCAACCAGTGCTGAGCTCGAAATATGCCCATAAAGAGACCGACATCAAAACTAAACATGATAAAGACCAAAAAAACTGTTTTGTCGTTCCATCTTCCTCACTTTAAGTCATCTGTCGCCTGCTGAAGTCTGCGTGTGTGCTGAAATATTTATTTTACTGTACTAAAAACCTGACCGTCTGTCTCCCCCATTCCGCGCTCCATTTATCAAGTTCAGTAATAAAAAGAGTTTTGTGTGGGTCGAAAGACTGGCAGAAGTGGCAGACCAAATGTTGCTACGTAAACTATCAAAAAAAAGTTATTTAGTGAAAGTTTGTGGAATACATTTAATTGTTTATCTGTCTGTACTGTATGCTATCGTTGTATGGTTTGGTCGCAGCAACACGAAAATGTTTGCTATTTAAAGTATTTTCCTTTTTCCATGATTTGATTGGTTACTTTCTCTTCCTAACATGATTTTCCTCTTTGATCATCATTTCTATAAAATATATTACCCTATGTAACTACATAAATACAAATACGTGCTCCAGTGCAGTGTACCTAGAATATGATAGCTTTAGTGTGCCATTGTGTATGACGCTACAAAAAGATTTTCTTTCTCCTCCGCATAATACTTTCACTGACACACATTCAGTCTGAACTATTTATTACTACTATTAGTTTCACTATTTCTCTAGGCATGTAGTACAATAGGTTTTGTTTCATCTGAAATGCCTAATACTTGATGAAATTCTTTTTTATTCATTTTACTTTGAAACTCTGTCTGTGTAGGCGTCTTTATTGTGACTGGCTAGAAGCAAATATGAGATGTTTAATATGAATTTTTTATTAATGCCTTTGGTCATTTTCATCCATACGACATCATTTTTATTTTCTGGGTTCCACTGTTTAGATGTTCAGATGTTCAATCTAATAGCAGCATAATGGCTACATTGTACCACCGCAAGAATACATACAGCTGCTATATAGGTTACTACTTGGCCCACTTTTCAATATTTCAGTTCAATAGCAATCGTGTTTTTGACATGAAGGGTATATTATCTATTATAAAGCGTTTCTGTTGCAATCCATTTAAAACCACGCACTTACCCTGGCATGTACTGGAAGATCTGGGTCATATGTAGGTTCCTTGTATGCCAAAGCGGTAAGCACACCTCCAGCGATGAGAAAGAAAAACCCAAAGATGACAATTATCAGATGGCAGTTGGTGGCCAGTGTCAGTTTACCAATTCGTAGTCCACCATCATCCCTCTCCACTTTAACACGAAAGGGTACACACTGGCCACAGCCACAGTTGATCCTTGTCACGTAGTGTAGTCCATTCTCTGTAATTTATATAAAAACGAAAGAAAAAAACAATACAGTAGGCGATAGGTCATCCTGAATGTCCGCTCAATATCCGCCATCCGCCACTTCCTTCAATTTTAAAGGAATGTCGGTATGCTGGACTTAAGCATGTACCACATACGCGATCCTCATAATAATAGAATTAGGTTTATAGGTTTACTGTGTACTGCAACTTGCGTGTCATACTAAGGCTTCATGTTAGAAAGTTTGTTTTGCTGCTTTCCTTTTCATGTTTTTTCACAACACGTACGTTCACTTGCACGATGTTTTTTTCCCACCAGCACAACCGTCTTTAGTAGATACATACATGAAATATCAACTTAGACTTGTCTTTGTAGACAAAGAGGAATAAAAAAATGTGTCACCTTTCAGCAAGCACTCCATATTCCTATCTCAAATAATAGGTAAATGTAAGACGCAATGCAATGCAAGACGCGCCGACGTTTGTTTTACGACACGAACACTTTCGTAACAGGTGACAGTAACGGAATGCGAATGAAAAGACATGCATATTTACTTCCTTGTGTTTGTCCGTCCACACTTGCATTCAACCCGTGCTCGTAAAAGTACTGACAAAATTAGACTAGGAATTCTCTTGAATATGTAAATTCATGTTTGCGTACATGCGGGAGATTCTTGTATCGTTTGCTGGGCAAAGAAAAGGAAAGCAAATTAAAGAGAGGAATCCTGTACACTTCAGCTACAGAAAGACTGCGGTAATACAACAGCAAAGTGTCAGCAAGCTTATTTGTATCGATTTTTTGCTAGTGGTTATGTACTTCTAAAAAAGCTTTGCATGGAACGATGTTTCGTGTACATTTTTAGGAACAAGCTTCTCCTGTCTGTATATGACTAGATAATAATAGACTTTAAGCTTTGCAAATTGCAACATCTAAACAAATGTGTCAATTAACTGTTAGAGGACTATTGACTTTTGCTTGAAAATTTAATTAATGTACAATAATACCAAGTCTATGCGTACACAGTCTCTCCCGTAAATTCTTATGAAATTAAATTAAAATTGCATACGAAATTCACTTGCCAAGCATCACTGTCTATCTCTTTTTATTATACAAAGTCCTCATAACAACAGGAATCGTTTCTTGAGGAAAACTATGCTATATACATATTTGATAATGTTGAACTTCAAATCGACCTCGAAGGTTGATACTGCCCGATAAAATCGCAATGCAGTGTATTTATTTATTACAATGACTCCTTATGGTTATAGTAATTAACGTTAATAATACTGTCACTACGGAGGTTATACGGTCATATAGAGGACACTCTCAAAAAATGGAAAATATTAAATTTAATGAAGAACTTATATACAGAAGATTTATTAAAGTGGTTAGCATTGTTTTTTGCATGATTTAAACAATAGAATGAATACACAATGTTTCATTTTACTCTTTTACTGCTGTGCAGTTATGAAGTTTATCGTCTATCAATAATAGGCAATAAGGTTTGAGTTTATATTATCGTTATATCTTTGTACATTCGTTTTTGGCTATGTACCAGACATTATTATGGTGATAAGTTTATGTTTTGTATCGTTAATTTTTATTAGCCACAACAGCATTCGGTAGTCGTGATCAAAGCAACTGGAACTGACCACACAGTGACTGAAAAGAAGTAGTACGTTTCGCTACAGAAAGTGGCGAGCATTGAGCAGACACGCACGAAATTTTAATGTTCTGTGGTGCATGTTGTACTTTTGTATTTGTCCATGGAAACGTGCATGCTGCAAAAACTGTAGTACCTTCTTATAGCAGCAAGTACATTTGTCCAAGTCCAATAGAGCAAAATGGAGATAAAAAAATCAAACTTGGTCTGATAAGTTTAGTGTTGTGCGGTTAACCAGTAAAAAGTACGTTCTTTTATATTAGTTCATTCACATTTTAATTCACATTGCGCACACTGTTACTTCCGGCTTTCGTGCTTTTACCAGAAACAGGAATATAAAAATGGTTACCTCTTATTATGAAGCACGTTACGAACAAATACAAAAGAATAGAAAGTAAACTCTTTCCCATCATTAAGTCGAGTGAAATACTTGTAACCAACTTTTTTATATCCATGTTTTACACTACACTAAGGCGAATGCCATCATTTTATTCGTGTCTAGTATTTGTATACTCTGCGTATATCTATATACCAACCTGTAATTTGGACAGCATTCTCTTTGAAATTTCTTCTCAAGTGTTGTCTAGCAATTTTAATGAATATGAAATTCCAGTTTGGCGGAGACTGAATATTCTACATGCTCATTACCCACGGGCACATGTGCTATTATTATGTTTAATTATTGATAAAGGAATGTATGTATACATGTAGATGGGAGTAAATATGCGAATTCCATTGCGTCTCATCTAACCTTTCTATCTACTGTCTTGTTATTGTCTGTCCATCAATCCATTAGATATTCCTTGATAGTGCAACAACGTGCAACCTAGTTCTCACAGAATAACCTATAATGTATATGTACGTAATCCGAATGAACGTATGTTTTTACGTCAGCAGCATTGGATAATGTGTAGCCTCATTATAAATTCATCGAATCCAGAAAAAATAGGATTTTTTGGAATCGTATATAATTCACTGTATATAACATTCTAAAAAACATATTGTATTTTATTTTGCACAAGAGCAAAATTAAATGCATTTTGAAATTAGCATTAAACAAAAATTGATTATTTTGCAATTTATATTGTAGCTCCTACTTACAGTAATAACTACCTGATGAAAAAAGTTTAGTTTAGAAGAATTATTATGATTCACAGCCAGACGAACAGACACAAACGTTCAAATAGAAAAGGGCAAAATTGAATTTAAAAAATGTGTATGCTCAAAGTACTTATACGAATTGAATATATATGAAATACATGACGCCCCAGTCTAGGGCTTACTCTAATTATGACAGTATTAAAATGTATGAAACTTACAATACAAAAGAGCTATAAATTTTAAAAAAATACCATTCAACTCTAGAGGTTTTTGTCGAAAGATACTACTGCTCCTTCTACTGTTGTTATCTTCTTGAAGCTTGAGGAATCCTCGACCCAAATCCATTGTGTTCACCATATCCACTTGTACTCGTCTTGTTGATATGATACTTCTTCCGCGTCTATTCCTTCTCAAGTTTCAACTAGTATGTTAAGAGAAAAAAACACTTTTTCACAGAAAGAAATAAGGTGTGCAATGAAATATTGTATAAACAATTATAGTGCTGATATTTTCTCTTTCATTTAATCTCGATTATAAAAGTTGAATTTTTAACATTCATAGCACTCAACTTTTTGTATAGCATTGCAAATGCTTTTAAAAAAGCATAATTATCCGTTGTCCTCATATGTGCCTCGCGCAGTTTTGCATACAATATTACTGCTGCTGTTATTGCTGCTACAATAGCTGTACAAAAATGAAGATGTCAGGTTTTCCAAATCGAATATCGCGTTGAAAACTACTAGCTTGCAAAACATCTATTTCAACGCTTTAGTTGTTGGGCCTAACAAAAAAACCAACTAGAGACGTTGCCAAGATGAAAGGATAAAGGGGGTATAGGATCGATTTTCTTTTCACTTACAGCAAAATGTATCTGCTATCATCACCCACTATCATCTCTTCCAAACCGATCTTTTACTTTCACCATCTACATTATTATCAACGTACATCCGAGTACTTTCACCTTGTCTCTAGCAAAAAGTCTGACCCTTTTCGCTGCTGCCTAAATCGGATTATTTAGCTTCTATTATTGAAAAAGGTCATTAGTTGATATTCTACACCGCAAGGTCTGCGCAGCACTAACCACATTTAACTAAAATCTACTCTGATCGTAAGGATGACGGGAAGCAGTATTAAAATGATGAAACCGATCTTTTGATCTGAAGAAACTAATCCCAACTCCTTTTAAAGTGGTGTACACAAGTATCTTTATAAGCAAGTAGTTAAAGGACAATGTTATCACTGCACACTACACTTGTGACGCAAACATTTGTATGGGTTACCGTTTGGAGACTTTTTATAGAGTCAAGAATACTTGTTCATCTTCGTCATACAGTTCTGTAAAGAAATGTTCTGCTTTTATGACCAAGTAGTTTTCAGGATATTTGGTTTAGTACAGGATACCAGAATACCGTCACTTCCTTCCACTTTTGAAACTAGACAATACTTTTCTTTTGATATTTTCTATCAAATTACAAAGTTGTCTATGAAGTTAACTTGTTCCTAATTCAAAATTCTCATTTTTGTAAAGATTCAAAAGATTTTGCTCTTGATTGTGTAGAATACTGTAAATGCTAGAGCTTACATAGTTTTGCATCTACTAAAAAATAGCAGGAGAATAGCAGCTTTTGACAAGGCGAACTCTGGGAATGAACTGTGTTTGCTAAGCGAAAAAGAGAACTAGTGAAAGAGGGAGAAAGGTTTCTGCTGACTGGTTGGAACAAGAAGCCGTTGCTCAAGTTGCTTGTTAGATTGCTTTGCCTGCTTACTAAACTGCTGCTGTGAAGAGAGGACACGAAATAAAATAGAAAAAGGGCTCTCCTACTAGTGCTGTGTATGGTGCAGTTGTCGTAATAGCCTCGTGGTTTGGTGAAAGAAGTGAATGCGTCGCTAACCAACTAGTATTATATATCTAAACTCGATGTTTTTGATGAGAGACTGCAGTAAGAAAAAGTATTAAATAAAAACGACTCGTTGTTTGCGTTCTCAAATACACTCAATAAAATGGTGTAACAGTGGCACGTTTGTCCACATGCTGTAAGTTTGGGTTTGGAGATGGGGAAAATAAATGTAAGGGGTAGTTGCTCTTCTACTTCACTTGACTTTTGCATCAGCAGCAGAAAAAGAGATCCGCAACCTTTTGCTCAGTTGAGTATAGTTATTGAAGAAGCTGAATTCAACGTATAAAGAGTGAAAGATGTAAAAACATAGCTGACGAGAGTACTCTGGCAAACTTTGCTGATTTTTTGCTGTAGTACCTATTGTTTACTAGCTCCCAAATTCGTTTCATCTGTTCCTTTAGCTCATCTATCAACGTGTTTGAAGAACATTATTTTGAAATGTTTCCGTACAATCTAAAAAAGACTTGCTCCATTAAAAGGATGTTGCCCTTTAGTAAGCTGCGTTGCAAATTTAAATTAGACAAAAAAGGGATTACAATACAAAGACAAACGTTTTTCCATTTTTTTTCGCTTTTACTATTGAAGTAGGTATTCAATCCAAATAAAAACTTTTTCTGCCTCTGTACTCTCGTCTATAAGTTATTTAATTTTCACAACGAAAGGAAATAAAATACATACAAAGTTTCATCATTTCAGTGAATACAAGTTGGAAAAAACATAATTATAACTGCAATTATTGAATAAAATTGTATCGGGTAAAAATATTTTTTTCAGTTTCTTTGAAATGCTTCCAGTTATTACACTAATAAGGTTTTTTATAAGAAAGAAGCTCAAGAGAAAAAGAAAACGGCGAAAGGAGGAGCATGAGTTTATGGCAATGACTTATGACTTTCTGTTCTGCAAAAGTTTGCCAGCTAAACTTTCTCCTTTGCTTGAACTCTTTCACCTTCTCTCTTTTAACCTATTATGTGAATTATAGCTTATTCCGTTTTATTTGCAATTACAAGATTTATTCGTTTATTTATTTATAATGTTGTATAATTTTTACGTATTTTTCTACCTATTTAACTGAGCACATTAAGTTAGCAAAACGTTTTACTTAGCTATGTTATTTGCTTTTATTTTATTTTATTTTGGCAATCCAAAAAAGAACAACAAACAATAACACTTTCAATGAAGCAAGCTAAAAAACAAAACATTCTTGAGAATAAAACTATTTTTGACTACATTTTGACATCGAAAAATAAAGTAAACCAAAACGTGCACATGTTTACATTAATAAATATGTACTGTTTTTGTTTTGAAATTTCGTATTTTTGTTTTCATAAAGCCATTTATCATCATCATTTCTGTAGTATAGTATAGTCATTGTTCTCTCCTGATCATCATATCAGTAGTACTCACTGACTGAGTACACGTGTATTCAATCTTAACAAGAGAAATGCACGGCTGCTGAGCTGCAAAGGGACTCTTTAGACTTTGTTCAAGTTACATACATCGTTGCTGAACGTATTTATGTATCCTTTTCTTTTCCATATCGATCCAAATTATACAGCTGTTTCACAGCTCAAAAAATTCTTTTCTTGTCCAATGTTCAAGGCGAAAGTTGTGCTGGTGCTGTATAACGTTGGCGAGGAAAATGGGAGAGATGTAAAGGAAGGAAGACGAAATGAATGTAATAATAGATTTTTTCGTTCTGAATTACAACATGCACGTATGTGTAAGTGTTAGCATCTTAAGGAATGTAATGTGTTTTTTCATTCGATAGGAACATGAGTGTGAGAACAGAAGAATGCACATATAAGCCGGTGTGTTTGTGTGCTTTCTACCAACTTTTTCTATAACTCAAGCTCAACAAAGCAAACACGCTTATTGCCCGTTTCCAATTTTGTGCTACACAGCATTAGACCTTTCTGCTATTCTACTGCAAAGTGAAAACCCTCCAGTGCACATAATATGCATCTATATACGTATATATACCAATGGAATACATATCACTGGCCAGGCATAAATATTTATCAGTCAATAGTTTACAAGATTATGGCATGTTGCAAAATTCTCTATTGTATGTGCTTCCAGGAAGTGAAAGTTTGTAATGTATACAAGTTGCGTAGACGAACAAGTATAAATACTGCATGAAAATGCTTATCCTGCTTTATTCGTAAAGCCATTTTATGAACTCTGAAACAGCGCAGAAGCTCATCTTTCTACTTTTCTTTTCCAACTGTTTGTCAATTGTGATTTTATCTTTATTGAAAATAATATACTATAAAATGGAACGTTAAAAGTTGCAGAAGACAGAATTTTGCTGCGCTCGCAAACAAATTGAACACATTTTCCTTCTACCATATACATAGGTAGGTAGAAATTATATAATGTATTCAATGCATTCCAAATGACTTCAGTAAAAAAAATTAGCGTGCTCTTCTGATCTGCTAATTGTTGCGTCTATTGTGTGTTGTCTAATCTGCTAATTGTAATATGGAAACCTGATTATGAAATGAAATAATATAGATTGTGTAAGCAAACAATCTATTTACATGTAACATGTAATGATGTAATCAAACCGTCTCTAAGACTCTAAGAATGAACACTGTACCCCACTGTAATATGTAGTAATTGTAAAAGGGTAAAAATTCGAGCATGCGGTCGTACAAAAACTGCACTGTACCCTCTACTGCACAACTATTGCTTTGCTTTAATTATTTCTACAAGAAAACTGTATTAGACTAGACTTAAGACTATGCTATAAGTAACTAATACGTTTCTTTTCATATACTGTCACAAATGTTTCAGATTATTCCAAGCCATTTATTAGCATATTGGGTATACTAAAACTTCTTTATCAGCATGACAAAAGGAAACTCGTACATAAGCAGTAGTGATAAGCAGTTTAGGAAAATATTATCGTATCATACATTTGTGTACGGTTTCCAACGTGATTAATGCTATTTGATGCTTTCTCCTTCTATTCACATCTTCAGTTTGCTTGTAAATAGACACAGAAAGTGCAATGAAGTTCTTTGTGTAGAAAACAAGTAACGACGAGTATGGCTATGCACAGGGAATCCAAAAATTAAAGCCTTCAATAAACCTTACTCGACGAAAATGAACGTTTCATGTTATGGCTATTCCGGTGGTGGGTGGAGAAATGTGTTGAAGAAATATTAAAAAAGAGAAATGGTGGTATCACATCTCATCTTATAGTCATATCCCAAGTACCATCATCGACATGCCGTGTTGTGCTAATATGCTCAATTCTGTATGCTTGTCTCCTCGGGTACAAATATCTACGTATCAAGAATGCTTCATGCATCTGTGCAAATACTCAGGATCAATCAAAAAGGCTTAAGCAAATGTATCACAATGATGAGCCGTAGAGTAAATATTCGCCGAAAATGGAAAAGGAATGAGCAAACAAAAGCTGTTTCCACCAAATTCATTCTACAACTATTGCAAAATTATAACACTGTGTAGCGGGGAAAGGTATAAATTTTTATAAAATATGTATTTGTCTGGTGTGTAACAAGAGAATCGACAAGTTTCCGGAAAATACTGACTTTTTGCATTATTATTTTGCTAGAAGAGACGATATACCTACATAGACAAAAACCTAGACCAAGAAATGATAGTCGAACAAAACTCATTGCATGACTGAAAACTATTGTTGACCATTTTTCATGCAATTTATTTCATAGCTGCTCAACTGTGCAGGGACTTTAATATAAGTGAACAAAATTTAAGTAACAAAATTCACATCATTATGCATAAAGAATGAGCATTTAGAATATTTTGCATTCAGTTACTTAAAAAGAGATACACAATTTAAAGTTTAACTGATAAAGATTTTCATAAACTTTTTGCAGTAATCGTCTAAATGTTTTTGACAATTTTCAAGTTATTTTTCTTCATAGATGAAGTAGAAATGGGAAAGGAAATGATTCCATATCTTATTTATAAATTCCAGAATTTCATTTGTTTTGAATTGACAAGTTTTGATCTTGAGTACCTATGTCACGTTGCTATGTAGCAACATGATATAAAAGTGCCTTGTTGCAATCTGCTGGAACAGCAACATTATTATTCGTCGGCCACATATGTACAATGTACAATATACTTATTTCTCTTGCTGTACCAAGTTCACCTACCTACCTAAAATGTAAAAATATTACCACTGCAGTATAAAATAGGTCACCTTGAACTCTATTACTAATACTGATGCTGTACGTTACGTATCTCACTATAAATATAGTCGCACATATAAATACGTGTATGCAATGAGTACAAGGGTGCATGTGTGTGGATATTATGCATGTCAATTTTAAAGGTGCAAAACAAACTACAGTTAGATTTTCCAAAATTTTTCAGAGCACAGGGCACACAATGTTGAGCTTTTTATCCGGCATATTTTGTGAAAACTAGTGCCAGTGAGTGAGATAAGAATGTACATGTATGAATCAACATAATCGCAATCTTCCACAAAAAAGTTGAGTACTTTGTTTGATGAGGAGATATTTTGAGCCGGGAAAAAGTTTTGGCATACCACCAGTCGGTAACGACGGCAAGAGTTAGAAATTC
The DNA here is from genome assembly GCA_027743785.1 of Sinhomidia bicolor. Classification (NCBI taxonomy): domain Eukaryota; kingdom Metazoa; phylum Arthropoda; class Collembola; order Entomobryomorpha; family Entomobryidae; genus Sinhomidia; species Sinhomidia bicolor. Next base: position 13,639 of record JAHZMT010002570.1, read on the forward strand.
GTGTCCTGTTGCCATGAATGCATCATATCATAGAAAATATTTCCTATATGTACATCTTTATGTATAAGGATGTCTACACGAAAGGATTTTTTTCACTAATAAAATTCTTTAACGTCCCTTTGCTTAGAGAGCTTAGCAAATTTCGTATTGAGAGTAGTCAACGTCTACGAGCCTGGTCGAGCGTCCGTTCAGTACTTATCTATAATAATAACTAGGGAATGATTTAAGCAATGATCCCAAATCCCGACTTACACTAACTATATCATATGTAATCAATTATCCTACGTACTTCTATTTTAAGTACTCATTGTACTTAAGCTTTGAGGATTTATTGTTTTCTTTTAAAAAGCTAGACTAGACTAGACGGTTAAGCATGTGATGAAGTGTGAGTCATACTACAAGAAATAAAATGCTTGTCACGTCAACTTTTATAATTATTGCAATTATAACTTACCACAGTTACTGCCCAACAGAAAGAACAAAATAAGGGCAAGGTGAAACATGCAAGAATGCTCATTGCATGCTATATTGCAGAGGTTTACCAACAGTATGATCATAAATTGCTTTCGCTTTGGACATAAACCATATTAGGTACTCTTAACTTATTACATATACCTAATAGTGTATTGAAAATGCACGGAGAAACAATTTCGGTTTCCCTACTTCACTGCACCTGTTGGGATCACCAAAAGAACATTATCGCAGTCTCTATTAATTCTCTATTCTAACAATAAGTACAATCCACAACAAAGAATTACTTACATACCTATACATACACAAGCTGAAGGCTGAAGCTATGCTGCATCCGGGCAATATATAATTAATAAAACTTTTGTGTCATGAC
>JAHZMT010002571.1:0-18270 GCA_027743785.1 Sinhomidia bicolor
CGAGAACCCAAAAACGCTCAAAACATAAACTGAGTTTTTGTGGTGCTGCAAGGTACAGGAAGCATTCATACTATATGTTATCACCGGGAGTGTGTGGAAAGCTCAGCAATACAAACCTTATACTGCGTCCAGCGTCCGATTCTGTTTTCATACTATTCAAATGCACTGGATAAATGAATCATAAAATAGCCGGGTTTAAGATAACGTTATTTATGAACTGTTCCTTTGCAAGAGTTGAGTTGCACCGTGCCACTTGCACGTGCAATACAGCCAATGCAGTGCCGCTTTTTTTCCATGCACACTTTATTTTTGCAGCGCACAAGCGACGACGCTAGTTACCACATTACCTTAGCAGTTCGTCCACGTGCTCGTCTCGCCGTGAACGGAAGGTAAAAGCTCAATTTATTAAGTAATTCATACTTATTTGCTGTTTTATAATGTGACCTATACCGGTTAATTAGTAGTTAAAATAATCTGTTTGCGACAGAATCTAAAGAAAAAAGTACAATTTTGAATTTACTGAATTAAAAATATATTATTAATTGCAAACCAGGATAAATGGTTTTGTCGCTGGCCAACATACACTTATGTTATGTACTACTAACGAATGAATAATAAAAAATAAAATAAAACCAGTGAATTAGTGAGTTAGAAGCTATTTAATTAATTATCACTCTAATGTTGAAAGTTTTTTGTTTCATATTTTTCAAAGAAGATTACACTGGGGAATAACGAATAAATTATGGAGAACCGAAGAAAGCCCAAAGTAGGGTTTATTCCTTGTCTTACGTTTGTGAAGCAAGGAATAGTCACCTCCAAACCAGAGAAGGTAATTTGATCAATGATCCAGTTGGCTTTGTTGTCAACATGTAATCATAAGCGTCAGTTGTTACTGTATAGTTTGTTAATGAAAAATGATTGAATTATTCAACTTATTGGATTTTTTTGTTGTCGCAGATAAAGGCCACAAAAGAAGAGATGCTTAAAGTTGTGAAGGAACTACGTCTACGAGAGTAAGGCAAAATTTTGTACTGTGAAGTACTGAAATTTTCATGTAAGTTATGTCTGTTGTTGTTTTTTATTGTTCCATGTAAAAATTCCAAACTATTTGCGTAATAATTTCTAGGGCAGAGTTTCGAAGCAGACCAAAGGAAGAGGAGTCGTCCGCTGCGGAAGATGAACCTATGAGCGATGATGACATGCAAAGTGAAAACAATGCTGTTGACGACTATTACAATTTGGACGATTATGACGATGAGCCTGTGGAGTCCGGAATGAGTTACAATACAGACGCGATGCTTCTTAATAGTGCCCCAGAATCTGAGACGGATGAGGACTCTGAGGAAGAGATTGAGGAATTTACTGTCAAGACTGATGACAATATAATTGTTGCAGGACAAGTTAGTGATGATGTTTGCTTGCTTCAGTTATATGGTATGGAAAAGTAAATACTTTAGGGAAAATATTGCTTATTTATTGGTGGTTCTCACAAATTTCACTCTCATTTATTTTTTTTTGCTAATTTTATCGATAGTACTGAACACGGAGAAACAAGAGTTTTTCCTGCTCAACGACACCTATTTGCCTACTTATCCTATGGCGGTCGAGTGGTTGGACTTTAATCCAAAGGATTCCAATATTGGAGGACATTACGCTGCAGTTGGTTACATGGAGCCAGAAATTCATATTTGGGATCTTAACGTTTCAGATTGTCTAGAGCCAGCGTTCTGTCTGGGCTCCAAGAAGCAGAAAAAAATTCAGCGGCATCGGGAAGCTGTAATGGACCTCAGTTGGAATGTTAACGCAAGGTTTGTGCTCAAAAGTTATATAGAAACAAGAGTAAATGGTAGCTTGCCAAAGAATAAAAGTAAAATATGATGATTATATCCATACGTTATGAATAAATAATGTAAGTTCGATTCAACTTTTCCCTCGAATGAATATTTTACTTGATTTGTTACAAGGAGCTTTATAGCTTTGAATTGAAAAACTGGTAAAATATTAATCCTTTTAAAATGTTTCAGAAATGTATTGGCTAGTGGTTCTGCAGATCACACTGTGATTTTATGGGACATGAACGAATGCAAATCAGTGACTCGTTTGGAATGTTTTGCCGAAAAGATTCAGAGTGTTCAATGGCATCCAATGGAGACCCAATCGTTATTAACGGGCGTATGTGATGGGTAAATTCAGATATTCACACTTTGTAGTTTCAAAGTACATACATATGTAGGTTACGTTGCGAATGGGGTGCTAATTTTTTGTTGTTGCTATTGATTTTCAGAATGGTAAAGCTATTTGATTGTCGAACTCCTGGGACCCATAAAACTTGGCAATTCGAAGGCGAAATAGAGCGCATCATGTGGAACAAATTCGATCCACTGAGCTTTTTCGTAAGTCAACATTTTATATTCCTGCTAAAATAAAGTAATGAATATTATGAGATGCGAGAATTATAAATGCCATGATTAAACTTTTCCATTATTTTCTTTATCCTAATACCCGCTCAGGCTTCCACTGAAAAAGGAATGGTTCATTATGTTGACCTCAGGCAATCCAAGCCGATTTGGAATCTTAGCGCTCATAGCAGTTCAGTTGGAGGCTTAGCACTAAGTAGTTACTGTAAAGATTTTCTCGTCACAGGCTCGCAGGATGAAACAGCCAAAGTTTGGGATCTTAAAGACGACAATCCTACACTTGTTATGGAAAAGGAAATGAAAATTGGTCACATTTACGCAATCACAGCATGTCCAGACTCTCCTTACGTATTTGCTGCCGGTGGGGCCAATCCTGATAATCATTTGTACGTTTGGGATGCCAGAGAAAACCCACAAGGTATACCAAAACCAAATACTTTCCAAGTCGTCATCATCTTTAATGTAGCAAGTTTGAGTAACACTTGCGTTATTATTATTTTGTTATTCTAGTTGTTTCCCGGTTCAATGATCGCTTTAACGTAGTTGTACATGATAATGGCAATTCAGAAAGTAGCAAGATGCAAGATGACTCCATGGAAGGCTCGTCTACAACGCTAGATTTCACATTCAAAGAAAAGAAAAGAAAGGATACTCCTCTAGCGTCTGCAGCGGTAGCAACATCCTCCTCCAATTCTAGTAATCCAGCCGACACAAAACAGTCTGCGAAGAAGCTTTCAAAGAAAAAGAAGAAGAAAGAGAAACCTTAACTTCAATTAGCATAGTTATGGTTTTCGAAATCTCTAACTTTTCGTACGCTATTTATTCCACGACGACTTTTGTTAAATAATTTTGTAAGTCATCATTATTGTTGTCTATTTCGTTCCAATTTTATAAAGAAATAAAACATTACGCTCAAATCGTTGAACATGTACGACGACGACACTTTACTCTTTTAATATTTATCATAATATTTAATTAATTAATTACATGCTGCATTTTTAAGTATTGCAAATTACTGCGAATACAAAAAACTCTTTAATGCAAATTAAAATTTACAATTTTAAAGGTTATTTTCATCATACTACTTTTTTGTACAAGAAAAACGAGAACGAATATTTTCCCAACACTGTAGCATATACCTTCTTCCTTGATAATAATTAATAATAGCAATTATTTTTATGTTACATACCACATGATATACTGCAAAATACTCGTTTATTTATTTTATTGATATAGTATTTATTTAAATTGTATGTATTTTTGGCTCCCTTTTCATGTCATAAAATGTAAAACGGCGATGATTTTCGTTGACATCGCCCATTAGTTCTCTCTCTGTACTATAGTCAACTACAGTTAATAATTAATAGTGATTGTTGTAAGCGTTGAAAAAAATACGAGACAGTAGTAGTAAGTACCAAAGATTGTGCACATTCTTTGGCTATTGCATTGACTCCATGAAAATGAAGGACTCGATTTATCTAACAGCATACATTATTACTATTTTTTTCTTTTTGGGACATTTTCAACAATTTTTTGAAGGATGACACAGGAAATATCTTATAACATCTTAGTTTTAATTATAGCTAGAATGTAATAAATAACATAGCCTGGTAGATACACACGCAGCAACGGCACACAAACAACGTCTTTTATACAATCTTAAATGCAAACAACCATATAACATTTGTAATAGAAATGTAATTACTTAACATACAATTCAGAGAAAAGATAGATGCCTCCTTAAAGAGAGCAAAAGTTAATTAGCTAAAAATTTATTTAAAACTAGCAACTAAAGGTACTAAGGTACACACCGAAAACACCTCGTTTAGAAAGCTTCAGTTTCAAAAACATTCAAGAAAGAACTGAGTTGTTTTTTTACAAAGTTGTAAATAAGCAAGAAGAGAAAAAAAATTTCGTGCAAATTAAAGTGGCACTGAAAAAGTACATACATTTGCTCATGGCTAGATTTTTTTATTTACTAATAACTAGACGGAAAGCCTAAAATTAATTAATAGTAAGAGTTGTTTCTGGAAGGCAATCGTATTCTGTTGTGAATAACAAGTTATTGTATCACTGCATTTTTTAAAACTATTACTTATTCGCTAATTTCCCTCTTGTTCACCTGTCCTTGAACTTCTAATGAGCGTGCAATATTGGGGAAACGGGCAAGCCACTGAAGTCTTTGTGGTAGTTGCCTGTGCTCCTGATTTGATGAAAGGCCGAAAAGATGACTTTGAGGGTGAACCGACTTTTGGTAGGCACTTGCAACGGTAAATCTCAGCATGACGCAACCTATTCAAAGAGGCACATTTTTTAAATGAATGAAAATGACCTGCCGCTGTTTATCTAGTGACTTTTACATTATCAGCGAGTATTGGAAATTTCTATCCTAAAAAACAAAAGTTTGAAACTTGAGTAGTAAGAAGCTATTTAGAATAACGGTTTTTTCCTGCCATCACATTACTCTCGCCAGTTAATGGTATACCTTGTAAATGCGACGTCCCTGAATTCCAAGAATGTCCTGATTAACACCAATAATTTTCCTGTTTTGAAGAATCGCTTTGTAATCCGGTTTAATCGTTCTCAGATCAACTGACATCAGAAGTGGAGAAGCCCAAATTGCCCATAAGGCAAACTGAGATTTGCTTTGCTCATAACTCAAACCAAAGTTACCTACGATTAACTAAATTCCAGACACACGGACAGAGAAAACAAAATAAAGTTTAAATACTCGTCAAATAGTTAAGTGCGCGTTCAATACGTAAAACCAAAAAGCTGTGAGAAAAGGTAAAGGCAACTAATAAAAAAGACGAAATCTCTTTTTCATGTAAATACCGTTAGTTATCATCAGCAACTTTTTTATTTGAAATGTTACGCTCGTGTTATAACTAATCTCACCATATCAGGATCGTTCCAATGGCCGGGGCCAGCATGAGGAACGATTGCGTCTTGATTTTCGCCGTAGTAGTCAATTATTGTTTGAACACTCTGCCACGAGTCCTGAATGTCATCGAAATTTCTCCACATGTTGCAGGACGACTTGATAGATGTATAATTTGGCTAGATAGAGACACATTTTCAAAGAGTGTTTACAGAAATTAATCCAAATTAATTATGTAATAATAATTATTATGAGCGTGGTTTGTCCATAAAACAGTGCTTACCTCAATTCCACTGTAAATCTGATAGACAGGCCACGAGCAGGAGTAGATCATTGGCTTGCCCGTTCTGTTTAGGTAGTATCCGAACTCGGGGTACCCTGACATGTTCAAAACCATTATGCAATTAGATTCAACATTACAATTTTATTTTTTTCATGCACATTTCCTTCATGTCATGATGATGACCTCTTTTAAAAAATATTTGACAGTTTACTCCTAAATTGCTCAATCATTCAAATTGTCATAATCATCATGTTGCTAGCTAGGATCACGTTGGAAAAAATTAAATCTTTTCACAGCGTTGCAACACACAACCTGAGTGAATGAACACTATTGCTATTACCACCACGATGATGACTTGACTCAAATTAAGACAGTTTTTGTCTCGGGCAGTGATACCTGAACCTAACATCATCAATCCATTATTATTCATCGCAAATTTTTGCACGGCTGTTGTACATGATGGGTGTAGTAAGGGAAGGGAAGGAACAATTATTTTTCCTATCTGCTCAAACGCATCTTAACGAAATGAACAAGCTGAGCAGTTAAACTTTATAGCTAGCAGAAAAGCTCCACTCCACCACCAGCGTCCACTATACCTTGTGCTAAAACAAAGGTGGTACGCAAAAGCTAAAGCAGCAGCAGCAGATGCAAACAGGTAAGCATATAGCCTACTTAATCCTACGGCTGTTGTGACAATGCAGAGCTATTTATTTTTCATAAAGGAAAGATGAGATGATGGGATATCAAAGATTGAGCAATTCAGAAAATGAAACGTGACACAACAGAAAAGAAAAAATATGATTTTTAAAGAAAAATACAGACATTCCTGTTTACATTCAAATGTCTTGACTGTCGTAGTCGTCGTAATCAAAATCAAACTGTGTGTGCCTCAGTGTCTCTGTTGTACATGGACATAAGCAAGGGACCACCAATAAAAAAATCTTAAATGGCCGTAATATCAAAACACAGCAACAATGATGATCATAATAGAGATATATTATATTATTATTATTATTACAGTGATGGGCTTGCTTGCATTTTTTTCCTTAACGTTCCTTTGACTCGAGCATAAAACAATGCAATCAAAAATCAACTAATGAAAAGATCACGCATTCTGATAAAACTGTTAAAATTGGTCACAAGAGATGAAGAGAGGAAAAAAAACAAAAGCCATTTTCATTTAAATTCTTTTATAATGGTGGTAATATAATAATAATTCGATCGTGCATGTTCCTTAGCTTTTTTCGTTGTTAAAACTTTTAAAGAAAGTAAGTACTGCTAGCTAACATGATATTATTATTATTATTGCCAACAACAATAAAATGTTGGTAAATCAGCAAAAGGTAAGACAATTATTTCAACATTACAATATTTTTACTGATACACATTAGATCGCTGTTAATGCACTTTCCGTATTGTTCTCTCTATTCTCTAGCTATAATGCAGTTAGGGAACTTGTTGTGATCAAGCTTTAAAAAAATTAATGGGAAATAAATAGGCAGTGGTCAAGTTGTAGTAGGGGTAGTTGTCGCTGATATAATGATTTTTAAAATAAATAAGCAAGTCTTCTTTAAAAAATACTCTTGACGATTGTAAAAGTTGGAAGAAGGCATAAGATACACTGGGAGAGAACAACACAAGATAAGATTGAAATGAGAGCAATAGAAAAAGTTTAGACTGGTGTGCATTCAGTAGAATTAAAGGACTATAAAAATGAATTCACAAACAACAAACTATAATATCTAGCCAGGTCTGTTGTCCCATTTCCATTACTTTAACCCTGACATTAAAAATATTGTACTGATACGACGACGACATTTTTTTTCTTTTGAAAAAGACATTAGTCATAGAGTCACATTATTGGAAGGAAAATGCACTTTTGTACCATGCTCAGCCGTTTGTAAAAATGGATTAAACCACAAGAAAATGCTTGCATGTATGTACGTACTGCTTGATGCTCATCTATAAAAAAAGGTAAACGCATTATAAATTTTAATCAGCAGTGTAAATTGATAAGCAATTACACAGGTTATTTAAATAAAAAATAATAGCAGACACTTTTTAATTAGCAAAACGAGATAATATGCGTGATTCATCATGATTTATATATTTTTGTTGTTATCAACGTGCTCATAACAAAAAAAAACTTTAAGATTGTTAAATGCTAATAATATTTAAATAGAAACGATAGTAATAATGACAAATGAGGCAAAGACACAAAAAAATAATACAAACCTCTGTCCATATCGACTGGGTGAGAGTAACAACCATCCAACTTGACATAGTCTACATTCCACTCTGCAAATGTATTGGCATCCAGCTCAAGGTAACCAAGAATTCCAGGGTACCCTGCACATGTGTAGTTTCCATAATCTTCGTAAATTCCAAATTTCAGACCTTTCGAGTGAATCTAAAACATTTATTTATTTTAAAAAAACACAAGCCATCATTAACTCGACTTCCGCGTCAACATGATCATCATCATCACTCATCAACTTTCAATTTTCTACTCTCTCACGTAATTTCCAAGCGCCTTCATCCCACTAGGAAATCTCTCTGGATCTGCCTGCAGCCTTCCCGAAGCATCACGCGTTTTTGCAAGCCAGCAGTCATCCACATTAATAAACTCGTATCCCGCGGCAGCGTAGCCTTCACTGACTAGAAGATCAGCCATCTGCATAAACAGTCGCTCACTAAAAAAAAGAACAGTAAAAAAATGAAAATACAAGCTAATTAGTTCATTTGCTCTTGAGTGGTTGGACGTAAACGGTGTAGGCGTTTAACTAACCAAGATGTCATGTTGCCCCATCTCATTCAATACCAATATTATAATAATAATAATACCATGTGAACGATGCTGTCCACTAACGACGGACAATGACTAAATGACACTTGAAAGTTTATATTCAGTCATAAAAAAAACAACTGAAAGGGGTCATAAAAAGTAACATGATCATCGTTGCCATCCAAATGCATCCTAACTAACCACAAGTGTTTTAACTAATGAGCCTCCTCATCAGGACGATGATACGATGATGATGATGATCACGTTGATACTTGATAGTTGGCAAAAAAATTGCAATTTTCAATAGCGTAAATAAATTACTGCTTTAGGACAAAGAAGACGTCATCGTCAACTGCAAGAAAACCAACTAAATAGGTAGATAATGATAATACTGACTGTGTGTGCAGTGCAAGGGACGTTATTTATTTATTACCAATGTTACGAAACTTTTCTTCTTCTTCTTCAACCGAGCATCTCATGCAATATATGTAATACCAACCAGCACTTCCCCAGATAGAGAGAGAGAGAAAAAAAACGCTGCTATAAGGAATAACTCATTCAAGTTACACTTATCATTATTATCCGACATGATCATTCTCAAGAAGACATTTAAAGTCTACCAGAGTGAGAGACTTTATAAATAAGAAGAAGCAGCAACGTATATATTATTATTAGTATTTTTCTATGTAAATTTTCTTGTTTTAGTTTATAGGATAGAGAGGTACTTTTTTTAGAAGCCCAACCACCTAGTTATTATTACAGTGCAAGAATTACAAATACGCGAAATCGTAAATAAATCAACGCTAAAGCGTAATCATCAGATATAGCTTATAATATATTATTATGCTTTTAGAGCTATTCATTATTATTTAAAACAGGCATAATATTTATTACATACTTTTGCGTAGTGAGGCAGGCAGGCAGGCATTTAATAAGTTACAGTAATAATAATTATCATCATAAAAAATGCAGTAGTAGTAGTGGTAATAATACTAGTAAATGGAAACAATGGGAAACTTTGCAAGTGAAAAGGCGGGTCTCTCCCTCACTCACACAACACACGTATCCTATGTATTTATGTGTATGCACATGTAATAATCAGCTTAAAACTTAAAACGGTTGTGCTGTGTGTTGGTTGCAAATGCAAATTGCAAAGTTGCAACTGGTGTGGTGTGAATGAATGAAGAATCAATAGAGAAAAAAGGCTTTTAAAAGGAAAACGCCTACGCATATAGCACAGCCACAGTCCACACACACACACAACAGTAAGTAATACAATGCATATCTATCAACACCACCATCATTTTCATCATCACGAAAAAAACTGATTATGTAACCATTTTCAGTTTAAATTTCTTCCAACATACATAAATAGGTAATAATAATAATAATAATATTAAAAGTAGCGACAAATGTGCGTGCCGTGCCATGATGCCACGAGGAATATTATGTATGTACTTGTATGAATAATGCTCGTGCCCAGCCTATTTTTTTCTCTTTTGACAAACGGAGCCACGCACCATTTTTTTGCGTAACTTTAAGTTTCATTTTAACTTGAAAAAATATGGCTAAAAGTTTAAGCAATAATATGTATTTACTATTTTAATGTGACTGACCTAATGCAATTGTCTGGATCATTGACGCAATCCGTATTGCATCTAAATCTTTCCCACGCTAGCCAGCCCATCGGTGGCGTCCTCGCCAGTCCATTCTCCAGCGTGGACGTTAGCAGCGGGCTTGTCAATAGTATCACAGCTGTAATTAGCCTCAGTACTTTTCTGCGTTCCATGCTGACCGTTTCCATCTTGTTGACTGTTGCTCCCTTTTATTTGCGTTGAACTTTGCTGTATATTCTTCTTTCGAATTCACTCTCTATTCAAAAACCTATCAGAAAAAGAAAGAAAATAAATTAATAAAACATTACAATTTTCCTTGACTCATTAACTCTTTTTTTTTAAAACAAAATCTCATCAGCAAGTTTATGCAATGCACAATTAAAAGCTAAAATAGCAACACCCTCAACCCACTAAAAGTGTGGTGGGTGACGTAAATAAAATAAGCACAATAATAATTATTTAAGCCATTCTTGTTTCAACTCTTTTCTACTCATCAAGCAACTTTGCTTATTACTGCTTTATTTTTTTTATTAAAAGTAATAATACTATTGCCATTATTTTTATGGGCTCATGTCAGTTGCCAATTATTGACCTGAAATTATAGCAGGCCTAGCCCAAAACAATGACATACTTTAATAGCGCCCATCCTCTCCTCCACCACCTCTCCTAAAACTTCACATAGGTACTCACTCATTTTGTCAGAGAGTCGAATAATTACATACCTAAATAGACCAGCCACCACCACAAATATTAACCTATTCATCATCATTTCATCAGTTTAATAATAATGATAATACTACTACCACCACCACCAGTCTTGCAAAAACACACATGACACGCAGTACCTCCTCAGGTTTGTCTCGTGGTGTCATCACCAGCTCTTCTCCTCTAACTTTGCTAATATGTTTTTTCACTAAAAAAAGCCCATTTCAAGTGCCTCCCTCAGTCCTTCTCCTCAACAAAAACGCATACGCGTAACTGCCTATTTGCCATTTGTAAATCTGCTTCATTTTCAATGACTACGCCAGCCCTAAAGTCTTCCCAACAAGTAGTTATTAAGTGACATTATGTGATTATCATCATCATCATGGAACTATTGTGACATTTTGCTTTAAGTGTGAAATAAAAATGCTTTTCAAAGGTAGAATTAGTGAAATTAAGTGATTCAATCCTTGTCTTTTCTTACTGGTAAATACTTATATTATTCCTGTAATTTTCCCCTTTTCAAGAAAAAAAACCAGAGCACGTACCATCATTATCCGCACACAAACACAAGGAGGCAGGCACCAAGAAAAAAATGAACCATGACGATGATGATGAATGATGATGAGACTATAATAATAAATAGTTAAATGAAAAATGACATTGGTAATGTTGTCTCATAAGTACTTGATATTTAAGTGTCATTATTATTATTGGTGGTGGTGGTGGTGTTGTTATGTTGTTGGTAGCGTGGCGGCGGCGGCGGCGGCGGTGGTGGTGCTGTTCTTGGTGCTGCTAGTTAGTAGTTTAACTTTTGGGGTAGTTTTGTCTCTGTCGTTGTCAATGTTCTTGTTGTAATCGGTCATCACGGTATAAATAATTGCTCTGAGAACTAGAGTTCAAGAGCTTCAATGAGAATTACCAAGGGAAATATTCCCAGGCCGTGCATCATCATCGTTTAAAATACTTTTTTTTACTCTAATAACTTGTTGTTGTAACTGTCGTAGTTGTTTTTTTTTCTTTTTTTTGTATTAGTGTGAAAAATACATTAGCAGTATTAGTGTGGCAGTTAGTACTTGTGTGGTGGTAGTGGTAGTAGTAACGCACATAAAATTTGATTTTTTTAAGGTAGGTCTTTTTCTTCTCAACAACCTTTACTAACTGAAAACGACAAAAATGGTTATGCTATCTAGAGTACAAATGAATGAAAAAAAGAAGATAAAAGTAAAATATAACCAAGTTTTTTTTATTCGTTGTAAAGTGCACACATTATTACGAGCATTTACGTAGTATTGCACCTTGTTGTAAACTGCACTTGTTCAACCACCACACACGCACCTGCATCAAATTGTCACCGTATTAAAATAAAAACTGGTAACGAGATTCAGAGGCAGATTAATTTTTTTATAGAGACGAGAGAGAGAGAGAGATAACAGGTAACTTTTTTTTGTAGAAAAAAAATTGTCTCTGTTTCTCCCCGGCTAACGTGTATGCTGTTAAAAATTCACTCATGAGGATGACAATGATGAAGATGTTGATAATGGAACCTATTTAACAGAATAAATAGTTTTTTCTACATGTGTTGCTACTACACACACCATACCCATGTAAAAGTACTAATTGATGATTTGTATAATACACAGATATTAATAATGGTTTTATACACACATTTTTTAAAAGAAGAGTAACGAGACAGCTGTCTAGAGAGAAACAATTAATTGACAATATTAACCACATCACAGAGTCATAAAACTAATGGGAAAACACTGGTTAAATTGTTATGTCAAGGGTAGTCAGTTATCAGCGGTTATCTATCATCATGGCATCAATTAATTCTATAATCTATAACATCTAGTCTCAGAACCAAGTTCAACAATGCATCGGCCTCACAGTTTTGGTTTATGAAAAGTCCCTCAAAAAACATTTGATTTTATACAACATTTACAAGTCAAAAAAAAGAAAATGTTGTAATTTTCCAAAATAAGGTTTTATTAAAATGTCCGAAAAAGTTGCTCGAAATTTAATACCTACGTACATACATATAGGTATTATGATTTAAAAACTTTACCGTTATAAAAATGAAAAGCGACCCAGTAGAAAATCGAAACTTGATGTTTGTTATACAAACCGCACAAATATTACAATATTTTTTTTGTATTCTCAACATAATCAAAGGCACTTTAGCCATCTTTGTCCTCACCAACCACCATCAATCAGAGTAGGTAGGTATTATTATTATTAGAAAGAGATACCTACGTCCTGCTACTTAAGTGTGGAGGTACAACAAGTAGAGAACATATGCATTTTTGCACTTAATTACATTAATAATAATAAATAATAACGAATTTAATGACAACAGCAAACAACCATCTCTTTTTTCCCTTTCTTGGCTTCAATCCTTGATTTTCTCCTTTTCCCCTCAGTTTATTACAACAACCATACCATAACTTTATCATCATCATCATTGTCGTCGTCATCGTCATCATCGGCAGCAACTTGCTTCTCTTTTTTTTATTTGCATCGTTTTGCCATATAATGTAATAATAATAATAATAAAAATAAAACAAAGAGCTATACTATTTCTTTCTTGCAATGATATGGCGATTGACTCTTTTTGACGTTGACCACGACGGCAGTAACAACAAGCGTAGCAGGAGAGATGATGATAAATACAGTGGCAGCGCTTTTCTGTCAGTCAATCACCACAACAACTGCCCCGCATGCATGCATGGCAGATAATGCGGTAGCGACAGCAGCGCAGCGTCACTTTTCAAATGCATCCATCCATCCTTCCTCCTACCACCGTACAACAACTTTAATATTTAAAAAACCAATAAATTTCATTTATGCCGTGATTTATCAATAATATTACTCCACTGACAACTTTAACAATCGCGTTGCATGGCTGGTTACCGTATGGTTATGTGGTTAGTTTAGTAGTAGTAGTGGTTGTTGTTGTACCCTTGATTATTCATCATCAGCGTCAGCAGCGTGCGTTTTCTTATCATCATTGCAGCGTTATCCGCTACTGCCACTACTACGTGTTCGTTATGTACCAAACTGCCAGTGCAATGCTTTATCTAGAGAAGAAAAATGCACTGCAGTGCAAGAGTGAAGCCGAAGTGACTTTTGAAAATAAAAGTGTTTGATGATGAGAGAGGCGTGCATGCGAGTGTGTGCGTTACCTATTTGTGAGGAAAGGAAGACGGAAATGCATATAATGTGCAGTAGGAGCAGTGGCATCATCACCGTCACCACCACCACCAACAACAACTCTTTTCAAGAAAGAAGAAAAGGATTGATGATTACAATAAAGTTGCTTTTAAAAAAAATGTTGTAACAGTAGTAGCAGCAGCGGCGGTGCGGTAGTCAACGATGATGATGACGATGATGATAGTGGAAATGGCATTAAATCAAAATCTGGCATTTTTTTTCTCTTTGAGGTTTGCGAGTGAGCTGTCATAATAATAATAATAAGAATAATATAAAAAGTATAAATGTACAAGTAAAATGAAATAATCTATTTTGTCTTCCTTATCGAACAAGTAAACTATTTAGACAGAGAAATTAACGATTATGTACACCCCTCTCTGACATTACGTGTCTCTCTGAGTGTAAAGTATTTTAAAATGTAATGTAATATGCATGTCACTTATTTTTTTAAATTTAGGTACACTAATTTCACGTCGTGACATTATCATCATCATCGTCATCATCGTCAACAACATTTTCATGGATGTCAGATCAGAGTCACTTTCCACCAAAAATAGTACAGAATATTGGCCTGATGATATTTGCAATTGCATAACAATAAATATTTGTCATTTGAGAGCAGAAACACACACTCGTACAAATATAATCCTCTTGTTACATTTTTCCGTTGTCCCTTCTTACGTCTATTTTCAAAACAAAACACAACTCTCCCAACCATTTGCCATCAGCATATTATATCCTTGTTCACTTCAAGTGCGCACACAGACAATGCAGCGAGACATGTACATTTTTGTCATGGGATTATTGCTCGCTAACAAAAATTAATAATGTGAATGATTAGCATTAGATGCGCATATATGTAACTAGGCAATTAAATATTTAGGTTGATGCGAGAAGACGGAGAGAATTCCATGCCTAAAATTGGGCTGAATTGCGCAATTGTCAGGTTAAAAAACGCTTAAAATATTTCACATCGTTTTTAAATAAAGCAGTCCGGACTTGGGGATACAAATATACAACTGGTTAATTATTTTTTTAAAAACTAATTGGCTAAGAGACACTACAACGTGTATAATAAATGAGCTGAGTTTTTATCATGATGAGGTGATGGAATTAAAAGAGTTAAGAAACAGAATAAATCTTGCACTGTTTCTTCTCCTCTTGTTGTGGTGCTTACTCACGTCGACCATCCAATAATATAAAATGTATCCATCTGTTCTACAAAATGTCAATTTGTGTACAAGACATTGGAATGAGAAACATAACATGACTCTACAAAATTTTACACAATTACATTTTTACAAGATGACGACGATTATACAAAGTAAGAGCATTATTATTGCATCCGTGTGGCGTGGCAGGGTACTACTTTTTTTTTGCAAACTAGCTTTCAGTGGGTAAACACAGAGTGGTGGTGGTGGTGGTGGTGATACTATTAAGAATTTATACCATTTTATACATGGCACAAACGAACGAGAAACAAAATCAAATTAAGAAAAAGGAAACAGAAAAAAGGAAAAAAATTACATCCATGTCAAATTAACAAACACATTAAAAAACCTTAATTTTCACCATACTTAGTACAGCATGCATGCTGCCTTCATAATATTGTATATTTGTAGACAAGAGTATTTTTGTGCAGAGGTGAACATGTACATTATGTGCGTAATATTTATATGATTGTAAAAACTAATTTTGAAAAAGTGAACATCCCACTCCACTCTGCTGCACTGCCACAGACAAAAGTACAAAGTGAGAGGGAGACAGCAGAGCGTAGTAAGTAAGTAAGTAAGTAATATTATTATTGCATAAAAATGAAGAGTACGTGAATACAAAGAAGACAATTCTATAATATTTTATATAACATCCGATTAAACTCTCTGAGCAAAAATTATGCACTCACGTAACCAACCGTCATGTAATAATAATAATAATAATATATAATATGTCTAACCGTCATAATAATAATCAATCGTAATGATAATAGCGATAATATCTCTCATTTTTATAGTGCATTTATTTCTGTAGAGCTATGAAGGAACGAATGAATGAATGTTCCCATCGAGTTCATTATTTCAAAAAAATAAAAATCAAAAGCGCACACACAACTAGCATATAACTTTAGCAGTAAGTAGACGAAACAAGGAGATTCATGCGCAAAAGTACGACTCCACTATAACAACAATAATGATAATAACAATCAACCGAACAATTTTAATATATTTTTCAAAGAAAGAAAGAGAGCTTCATCATCATCATCATCGTCGTCGTCGTCGTCATAAAACAAAGTGAAAACACAAAAAGTCAATGACTATTTTTTTCTGCTTGGTGTAATGCCTATTTCAGTAGGTATGAAAATACAGAGCTAGTAGAGTAATATGTATGTATATGTGCTTACCTAGATTGATAGTTGGCTATAGGCTAGGCCTATTACATTTCTTACACAGGAAGATGGTAAAGTCAGATACGAAAATTGGTTATCGAGTTGTTTTTTAAAAGCATGTAAATATATATCTGCATTGATGCATTTTATTTGAAATAAAAACATGACGGCAAAATGCTCAACAGTGAGAATCATCAATGCTATGTAACAAGACACTATATCATCACTGCAATAATAATGGCGTCTATAATATATGTATATAATGTTGCTCAATATTTAATCAATGATGTGTTAATAGTAAAAATAAATATAAAACACTTTTTGTCAGTGGTGGGGGCGAGGACGGTGACGGTACTACTGATGATAAGCAAAGATATATGATGATGATGATGATATTATTAAAGTAGTATGCTGTAAGGCAGAGGTGTATTTTTTAAAAGATTTTTTTTTGTCTTTAGGTGAATACATATATACATCATCATCGTCATCATAAATAAAGATCCTGATCACGATGACGTAACAAAACTTATTTTCGTTAAATTAGGGACTTTAAAATGTTCCCTTAGAAAAAGACTACAAGGAAGTGAGCAACAAAAACAACAACAAACGAAAGACTGATTAAAGACAAGCTTAGCATGCATCTCTTCTTTAATCTCAATAATGACTACATTAAAAAATATATACTATATATAACGTCCATTGACTAATAATAATGTTATATTACATTGTAATCATGAAGGAAAAATGGTAGTTCAGATTTTTAAAAAAGAAAATTAATCTTAGCATCATCATCATCATGATCATGCGGGCGAGGGAAGGAAAACGACGAGGACAATAATGAAGGGCTACGTCATCAGCAACATCATGTCTCTTGGCTAATTGTGTATTAAAATTTTTTTTGATAATTTTAAATAATGCTATGATGATGATGCTGGGAGAGATACCTACATACCTCCTCCACCTTCTACAAAATAGTTAACCTTTTCTTGCGTGCTGGTGTTGTGTAACCACAGTAGATTTGTGATTTGTGATAATCTACTACATTGTTTTTCTTACAACTTTTTGCAATGTGTCACCCACCACCACCAACAACGTCAGCCTAACACGTTTTCAGTTTTCGTGTTACGCGACAATATCGTTGTTTTCTAAATGTTTCATTTTAATGGTGATAATAATATTAGCAATAAAATGAGGAATTTTGCTGTAAATATTCAAAAACATAAAAAAATACTAGACAATTAGCTATTGGCAACAAGGGAAAACTCATAATTAATAATCGTNACAATTAGCTATTGGCAACAAGGGAAAACTCATAATTAATAATCGTCCTTAACTTAAAAGTACCCTACCAAGATATTCTACCTACTTTTGTGTACAAGCTAATCAATAGTTTAAAAGACGCCTATAAAATATTTTTCCTTTAACAAACTGTACAAAACAATGTACGATGTTTCTTCAAATTAAGGGTTTTCCTATCAATTTACCTATTTTTAACTACGACTTTATAAATTTTAAGAGGTTTATTACATCATCACTTAAAGAATCAAACTTTCCTTGGCTGGGACATGTCAATGTTTATTTTTAAAAAAGTCATATAATATCATACTAACTGTCAGCCTATATATCAACCAACTGAAAGATTTATAATTTGCATTAAGCATTTTTTTAATTGTCTGTTTGTCAAAAGCTGCGATATGATAATAATAATAATAATGCTGCTGCTGCTACTGTGCTGTGTTTTGATGTACTAAACTCAAGCCAAAAAGGATATTATGTCCTGCGAAGCATTACATTTATTTTTTTTTCGCTTTGAAGAAAAAAGTGAGCAGCAGCAAACAAACATGAGATACTACTGTAGGTACTGATAATAATAACAATAATGTTTCATGTACTACTCATTTTTAGAGCTCCTGACAAATTATATTGTTTTCATGACAAGTGAGGACATTAACTAGTACTATAAAATTTTAGGCCAAAAATAGAGAGATTA
>JAHZMT010002572.1:0-19886 GCA_027743785.1 Sinhomidia bicolor
GTTATCATCAGTATACATTATATAAGGCCCTCAAACCAATTTCTTCATTAAGCACATTATACAAACAATAGAGAAAGAAAAAGCCGTGAAACCATACTATGATTATAATCGGATAAAAAAATATACTGTTATTATTATTATTGTTGTTACGATATGAGTTTTGCTTTCATTTTTAGACTGGGGTATTGTTCTACTTTGTTTTAAGAAATGTACTTTTTCTGTTGTTTCTTTTTTCTAGAGAGAAAAATATATATTTTAAGTTTGAACAACAGCATAGCAGAAGAAGCAGCAGAGAATTCTAGGCGAATTTATAGTATTATTACTATACTACTGCGTAAGCTAAGCAGACGAAATCAAAGACTTATAGCGATTACTACATACAGAAAAAAAATATATTTTAGAGTAAAATTAATAAAAAGATATATAAATAGAACTGTTGTAAAAAATACTACGTAAAATAAATCGGTTTGGACAAAGAACAGTACATAATATGTGTAGTACGTAAAAAAAGAAAATGTAGAGCGATTCTTATAAATAAACAAAAAATATATACTTATGTTCGTTATTAATAAATTATTGTTCTGGGGGAAAATGGTCAGTAAAGTTGGTAGCTAGCTAGCTAGTAGAAAATAATAATTTCTTTATACTTTTACTTGTACGTAATTTTAAAAAATGAACAGAAAAAAAGCTGCTGATTACTCAATAAAAACTTTAGCGGAGAAAATAAAGGAATATAAAGAATTATAATAGAGAGGAGAAGAAAGAGTCATTGTAATTTTTTTAAATTGCCCCTCTCACACAATTCTGATCAAGTATACTTTATAAATTATTATCATTTAGTTGTATCAACCTACGTATTTTATAACTTAACAGTTTGAGGCTACAACTATATTTAAAAAATTCCATCCAGTGTGCTATGTAAAGGAAAATGAAATTGAAAACATTGGCTAAATATCATCATCTACCAAGAAAATGATACAATGTTCTCCTCCAAATGTGTAGATTTGACAATGGAAAGGGTAGACATATTTGCTTCTTTGTTGAGGTTACTTTCGTTTGTGACAACTTTTTTTTTAAAAAAAGAGAAAGGATTTGATTGGTGCTGATAGCAAAATAAATGCCATGTTATTAAAACAGTAATAATAATCCTAAATAAATAATAATGAAAACTAAAAAATTCTGTATACAGAGTCATGTCATGCCTATTAGCCAGTACGTAATGTAATGAAAAACATTATTATTTATGAAAAAATGAGCGGTATCAAACGTACAGGTAAAAAAAAGTCAGCTAAGTAATAAATTATTATAAAGAAATGTAAGCTACTAATTTGGATCGTGTAAAAAATATATACGTACTTGTAAAAGTTTAAAAAAAAATTTGAGTAGACAAAAAAAGAAATAATGCAGTAGAAGCCAAAAAAAGTAATAAGAAAAATAATGCAAAATATTATTATTATCATTGTCATCATTATTATTATTACTACGATATATAGAAAACACAAACAAGCGCACGAAATACCTATTTATTGAACAAGAGAAAACGAAAATAATAAAAATTTACATTTAAAGAATGCAACATTTTATGGCTGACATTTTTCTGTTCCAGTTTTATCAATTCAGTTACATCCTTACAAAACAATCCCGTCGTGGTCGTCGTCATTATCACCTGTGATTCAGCAGTAGATATTAGAGAAAAAAAGTGAAACAAATTATATACAACAATGAGCAACCAACTATTATTATTATAAATGTGTACATTTTAGTAAGCGCTGCAGTATTATATGTATATATATATATATACGTAAATAAAAAATATAATTAAAAAATATTGTTTAAGAAGGCTAATGTAACGCGTATATATTTAACTTATACTCGAATAAAAAAAATTAATACACAAGTCTGCCACTTTTTGACTCAATAGCGATTATATGTAGAGAAAGAGAATGATCAGATTTAATACCAAATTTACCCAGTTTAATTCAGAAATAATTTTATTGTTATTACATATGCTTTCTTTATAGATGTTGACAAAGCAAATTGCTGTACTAGAAAAAAAATAGTTGTGTTAATTTTTATGCTTTCCTAATTGTTGTTTTGTTATCATTACAAATGTTGTAGTTTATTGGGCTTTCCCGTGCTCAACTATATTCAACGATTTAGAATTAGGAAAGTCATAAAAATGGGTTTTTATATTGATACCTATACTGATAGAGAGGAAAAGAAGAAAGGAGAAAGGACAAGTATATACGCAGATATTTTTCTCCACATACACAGGTTAGTATCATGCATTTTGTGAAAAACTGGGGCAACAGTATAACATAAGGCAGGGTATAATAAAGAAAGTTGGGATAATAAGAATATCAGGAAAAAGAAGGGTGAGAGAGATAAAGTTTAATTTGGTGATTGTGATGAAATATAATTTTTAATTCAAAGCAAATTATTATAACTTGTTTGTAGGGAAAGAAAACGGTTGATTGATGAAAGATTTTTAAAAAACAGCAATAAAATATCTTTATAATTTTTACACATTTTTCAAAACATTTTGGCAGGCTGCAAGTAAACTATTTGAATTACTTATGATATGATAATTAACTATTATTAATATTTTATGCCGTTAATATGTTACATATTTTGCTGTTCAAAACTCAAACATCTTAAATTTCCCTATTTGGTTTAAAGTTCTTTCATTTAAAGTTTTCAACAAGTAATTAAATATATTGGTGGACAATGTCAAAAACTGAAACGCTAATTAAAGGAAAAAGTAAATTGGAAATAATTCTTTTAAAAATTCAGATAACTTTCTTTGTAAAATCAATCTTTAAAAACCAAACGTTTTGATCAACTCATCAATCTTCTTTGTTTAAAAAATATTATTTTTATTAAATACATCACCACCACATACACTCTCCTCATCGCTCTCTCCAAAAAGCTATATGATATTATTAGCAGTTAAAAAATTATCTATCTCTACACTAAATCATACAACCATACAAAAATGTGCTACTTATTAAAAATATCTACATATAATTTATTCTTGACTAAACACAGAAGCAAAAGGATAATCTCCACCTTTCAATAACATTAATTTATTATTATTGTTATGATTATTGTTAAATGTGTACATTATGGGTAATTTTTAAAAAGAAAGTAAAATCACATTGAACACAACTCATAGTGCCTATTTAGCCTTTCTCAACAACTAAATATTATCTACATTTTACATCAAGATATTGTAACAAACAAAGAAGAAGAAAAATCTTTACCACAATTTTTTTATTTCATAAAAAGTATCCCTGCCCCCAAAAACACACAACAATACAATATAGTTTTAATTAGAGAGATAAGTATACTATTAAATTTAAAAAAAGAAGATAAGAAAGCGTCTAAACATCCTGATAAGTCAATTATCACCATATACAAATCGACTTGTAATACTTTTCGTAGTCACTTAAATTGGAATACATTATACAATACAATAAAAAATATACACAGTATTTAAATTAAAATGACAACGTGTAAAAATATTTAAAACAGGTAAAAAATCCACTGTAGTTAAAAACAAGTGTGAGGATGACGGTATAAGCTGACATTTTATTAATAAGTTTAATAAACTGAGATTCAATACAATGAAAGGTGTAGATACACATTTTTACTGGATATAATAATAAATAGAATTATTGTAGGCATATAATTATGTAAAAAATCATGTAATAGTAGTAGTATTATTATGAGTGATCAAGCGACGAGAAGGTGAGAATTGAAAGAATTTATTATTATGAAATATTGGTTGTGTATTTTTTGAGCTGCTACGAATTTATTTAATTTTTATGTTTTTTTTAAATATTAACTTTTTAATTACAAGATTTTTAAATAGCCATCTATGTCCAGTCAGTTTTACAAGAGCTAGGCTTGTAAGTATGTTTGCGCCAAGTTTTTTTGTTAAAAATCCTGGCAAATACGAAAAATGGTTGGTTAACTTTTTTCCAGAGTGGGCTCGTCAACTAAAAAAATATGATAAGTGTCAAAGTGAACATGAACAGGGCACCATCTGCATCTTCTATATAGCATGCTGCGCACCAAAAAGGAATATACAGAGTGGATATAGTAAAAAAAATGATTAAAAAAGAGAATATACCTTTATACTATATAGTTTTTAAATAGATGAAAAAATGACGCAAATACGAGGTTAAGCATATAATAATAATAATATTAAGCATATATACCTAATAGTATAATATAATATAACGATACAAAAGCAAAGTATATAGATTTTTTGAAGATAGGCGACATAAATATATATAATTGTATAACAAGCGAACCTCCCGAGAAACGGAGATAAATTTGATATAATGTTAAATATATTAAATATATATATAAATTATTTTAAAACTATTGTTAAATGAGTAGAGCTCTATAATATATTTAAAGAAAGAATATAATAATAATAATAATGTTTAAGATGACTACTGATCCCGTTATATACTTTTAGAAGAAAAAAATATAGAATGTATTATTGATTACTACTTGAAAAAGAAAACTGTTGTTGTTTATGATGATGAAATCGCGATATATACATAAGATTACTATATAAATAAATAAATAATAATAAACGAACAAAATAAAAAATGAATACTTTTACTCTACCTTTAAATAAACAAATTTTAGATGATCAAGTTTTGAATATAAAAAAATGAAGAAAAAAACAATATATAAAATGATGCATAACAAAAAACTCTACGAACATTACTTTTTGAGCTATAAAAGACCTGGTTATTTACTATTATTATTGTTTTGTTTTCTCATCTTCTTCTTTTCTCTGAGTATAAAGCTATCTGTGAATTTTCTCTACTTTACTTTAATCTGATGATGATGATGAATATATATAATATGTATATACAATGAATGGGGCAGGATGAAACTTGAAGGCCAAGGATGATCAGGAAAACGACAAAATTGAAATAATAATTGTTGTTGTTTGCTGATTTGATTGAGATTACGTTTTTTCCTTTCTTCTTGCTGCTGGGCTTTTTAAAAATAATAAGAATAACAACAATTTGTAAAAAAACATAATTTTTGTCTTTAGTTTAAAAACATAGTATGCAAGGTGCAATTTGAATGAGTTTGTAGCTGAATGGTGCTAAATAAAAAAATACTACTGTGGTGTCTCATAGTGCCCTCCTTTCTCCCCAAAACAATATGGAAACTTGTAAATTTTTGTGACATAAAAAAACTTGTGTAAGGTGTTGTTTGTATTATTATTATTGTTGTAATATTTCCCAAAAAGAAAATGAAAAGTTGAAAAGTAATCCTGACTGTGGTATATTATATGCAATACTGAAAAAAAGAATATTGCCGCATTAGTATTATGATTAATAGAGTATATATATCCTTCTCTCGCTGAAAAAAAGAAAATCATGATGATAATAAAAGTAGCTGATTGTTAATTTGTTTATAAAATATGATACCTTTCAACAAGCCTATTAGTGAGCTGAGATTGAACTTTATTTTTCGGCAAGAACCATCAAGCAATTTTAATTGTTGCAACAAATTTAATAATTTTTTAAAACTTTTCCTTTAGTCTTCTATATGCAAACATTAACAAGAAGGTTTATTCTCAAACATGGAACTGGCTGGCTGTAAAAAAAAGTTTCGTGTTTGTACGTTATAATAATTTTGTAGAGTACCTTATCACAACAACTACTACTACTTTTTGTTTAAAATGAGTAACAAAATGTATTGAGCAAATTCAAAGTGTATGTCGATGCGATACCAGTTAACTATTATGTCATATTCTGTAATAATTGTATAAGCATAAATATATTATTGTGTGTGTACGCAGAAAATTTTGTTAAAGTTTACTCTGTTGAAACTTTGAGTACATAAAATAAAACCAGGACATAACATATGACAAGAAGAAATAATAAGAGTACATTATAAATTTTATTACGCATGATCTCTCTTACAGTTTTTGCAAAAATATATTTAATTCATTTCGTTATTCAGTTTCTATCAGTTCGTTCCATCACATCAACATGGATGGGTTCATGTGGGGAGAGGAAGGGTCCTCCTGGAATTAAAGTGAATTTTGTGTTTTCTCTCTCAACGAATTTCAATTCCCGCAATAGATGAGCAAGAATAAGTGGCATGGCTTCAGTGGCAAACCGCATTCCAGTACAATTTCTACAATACAGTACAATTCAGTACAATGCAGTACAATTCAGTACAATTCAGTACAATTCAGTACAATGTAGTACAATTTGCAACTCTATACAATACTTACCTAGGCCCAAATCCGAAGCTGGTTGAGGAGTATTGATTCAACTTGTGTTTGTTCTCTGGCATAAATCTGTCCGGAATAAATTCGTTGGCATTTTCGTTATGGTCTTCACATCGGTTAATTGCCCAAATTGGGAACTGAATGACCATGCCCTTTTTAATATTCAAATTAAATTCTTCATTTGACCAGTCCTTGGTGCAAACTCGCTCAGCCCGGTGGAAAAATGGGTATAAGCGCAAGGCTTCACTGAGACAAGCATTCAAATAAACCAGTTGCGGAATTTGCTCATGCTCTACTTTCCCGTTGTTCTTGTCAAAGACAGCGTCAACCTCTTTGAGTAATTTTTTTTCAATTTCCGGATCCTTCAGCATGTGGTAAATGACCATGGAGACCATTGTCATCACTTGGTCCTGGGTGGCGAAAAAGAAAACCAGCCCTTGGCAAAGAAGTGAAAGTTCAGTGATCTTTGCCTTTTTGAATTCAGGAGTGTCCAGTCGGTCGAACCATTCCATAATCTACAATAATTGATTATAAAATATATACATATAGCAATCCGTTTTTGTCAAAATCTATTGTTTACATAAGAGAGCATCATTGTTACCATGTCAACAATATCATTGTATTTTTGCCCAGTGCGTCTTCGCTCAGCCATCATTTGCTTGAAAATTGTAACAAATCTGCAGACAGGATCAGATTGGAAAATCGAAGGCAAATATTTCTTCATAAATGGGAAAGTGTCTGTTAAAGGTATTTTTTGAAAACAATGACCAATGAGCCTGTATTGTAAGTGATTTGAGTGTTTTTGAAGTTGTAAATAGTTACGTTAAAAAAATTATCTTACGGGACCAGATCACAAGCTCAGGAGTATGTAAATGAGTGGGGGGAGTTACCATATCTCTGACAATCTTGGCAAATTCGTTGTCTCCCTCTTCGCTTTTTATTTGAATTGAGAACACACATCTACCAATTAAGTCTGTAAGCATAGTGTGGATAGAACTGCAGAACAGACAAAATATAAATGCATTTATAATATTTTTTTTAAATAAATAAGGTCTGATGTCATAGTCATATAAGTCTTACGTATCAATTGGGAAATTTTTATGCACTCCGTTCCCTTTCTTAATTTTTAGCTTAAGATCGGCGATAAAATCTTTGGTTGCCCCAAGCATAGGCAAGTTCATCATTTTAACTTTGGCACTTGTGAAAGCCGGAGTTGCAAGGGAGCGAAGAAGTCTCCATTTTTCAACTGTTCACATTAAGAAGTTAAATTAGAAGACAAAAAACTTGCAAAGTTTTATAAATTACTATTTGTTTATATGCATACGTGTTTGAAAATCTGGCATTTCATTCAACACAGGATCACCAAACTCCAATCGTCGTTTATCATCAAAATAGGCAGAATCTTTGACACAGATGAGCCGGACTAACTCTGGCTCACAAATGAACAATTGTGCCTGCCGACCTTCGTACACCTGCCAGCAAGATATAATAAAAACTTTACATTTGCAAACACTGTAATTTACTTCAGCAAGTCTCAGCTTACCCCAAAAATTTTTCCGTACGTATCCCTCCATTTTATATCAGTCATGGCTCCAACAGTTGTGTAGATATCTCTGGTAGAGCCTAAAAGTGGATGATGTTTGACAACCGGAACACCCATCTTTTCCAGTATTCCATGCTCCCAGCGTACATACATCCATAAGCCGAATAGCAGCAGGTAAACTACTGCAACAATCATTAGCCACAACATTTTTGCTGTTTTTCCGTACCACGGGTTTATCCAGAGAAACGGTCGGCGTGAGTGATCACTCCAGACGGACAGTCAACTAATGACTGAGCTTGTGTATGACCATAAAAAAGATATTTACGAAAAAATTAAGTGAAGTGGAGGATGTTATTCTGAATTAAAGCAATACTGCATAAAAATACTTCACCGTAAATTGAACACTCATCGCGTCATAATACTTCATGGATCTCAAGTGGCTGCTAGATTTCAGTGTCTTTTATGCTAGCATATAAATACATAGCTTGTTAATTGATTGCAAGACAATTAACATATTATATGAATGTAACTAGATGCACATCGAATTCTGGAGTCCAGAATTTCTGGACATGAATATGTTGTAAGCTCGGTTACTAGGCTTATTGCTCTCAACTCATTGTCAAGGTCGACATCAATTCAGAAGTGGAGAATAGCATGGTATCTTCCTAATGCTGAATCATATTTGCAGCTTAGTCTCACATTGTTTAGTCTGACACAGCAAAATTTGTTATCGCACAAAGAGTTATGTAACGTGTTAACTTGTAAAAAAATAATTTTCCATAGCTAACCTCCGGCCATTTTTCCATACTTTGAAATTGCCTTAATGTTAAGCCTATGCGCATTCTGCACACGCGTTTCTACTAAATTGTGTGTACGCTTAGATCGCCCTTGACTTGTTTGCTGTCACATCACTTGATTTCTTTTTCAAAACAACAAACTGCAAAGATAAATGGTCATACATCTCTGCTGTGTAATAAAAGTATTTGATTCAGTCATTCAGCATGCATTAAAAGAAATCACTTCAAAATAAAATTTTATTTCATGCTGCAAAGTGCAGTTCGTTAATTTTTTTAACATGAAAAGGTTTTTCATGTTATTGCTATTCAGCTCTTATCTCACGCTTACACTTGCACACACACCTAATCGCAACTTGATTTTTTAAAGTGGATAAATAACATACGCATGCACCTACTCACATTTGAAGAGAATATAGGAGCGTCACCTGGAGCATGAAATCCAGCAGAAAGCATGCACTAAGGTTTATGGGGCGAACTCTGCATTTTTTACTTGATTTTGGATTTTGTTGACTACCGAAAGGATAAAGCATTTGAAAGTCTCCTCTGCTAAATGCTTTTACCATTGTTATGAGGTATATTGCACACTGACTGTGCATGTCATTTCTATGCCGTACCGACAGAAACATCGCTCATGTGTAAGGATTTTCAGGCTGATTTCTTCATGATATGTTGATTCTGCAATTATTTTTGAATAGCGTGAAAAACAGGAATGTTGGGGCTGTTTTTCTGTTTATGAGGCTAGAAACAATTGCTTGAAAGTGAACATAAAACTGTCTATGCAGTAGTAGTATATGTTACAAGTAACTTTTATCATTCCATTTAGTGACCTGTACAGACTAACTCCTTGGGTACTCAACGGAAAATTGAATTAGATAAAAAAAATTTGCAAGAGAACATGTCGGTAAAATACAATTTTGCAGGGCACAAAGTTCTGGTGACAGGTGGAGGAAAAGGTATCTTGCCACTTTATGAAAAAAAAACATTTTATATTCTGCGGTATTATATTTACCTACATGTACTATGTTAATTTACCAAAGACATTTGTACTTCAACAATTTAAGGTTTGGGGAAACAAGTTATTAAAAAGTTTATTGAAGCCGGTTGTACTTGTGTCTACGTCATTGACAAAGACGCAAATCTACTCAGTCAACTGAAGCAAGAATATCCTCAACAGGTGAAGGCGACTCAAGTTGACGTTTTGCAATGGGAAGAAACTCGAAAAGCTGTGGAAGCTTTTGGACCAGTTGACCATGTCATTAACAACGCTGGTATTCCAGAATGTGAACATGTCCTTGAAATTACGCCTGAAGGAATAGATAGGTTGGAATAACAATAGAAGCTTTCATACTTTTACAATATATACCTGTATGAAATTATTGGTTCGAAAATTTGAAAACTTTAATTTTTTTGTAGAATTTTCGGAGTCAACTTTAAAGCTCTGGTGAACGTCAGTCAAGTAGCTGCACAAGGAATGATCAAGCAAGGAAAGGGTGGAACAATTATCAACATTTCTTCAGTGGTATGATCATGTCAAATCACACGTTGGTGACGTGTGGATGTTTCATAAATCTTTAAACTGATTTAATATCTCCGTCTAGCTGGATGAAAGGGCAATGAAGGGAATTCCCATGTACTGCTGTACCAAAGCTGCCGTGACTACACTGACCAAAGTCCTTGCTCTGGAACTCGCACCCCACAACATTCGAGTCAACTGTGTTCGACCGTCTGTCATGCTTACAAACTTTTGTTCCGATCCAAACAAGCAGGATGTCGCCACCGATGTTTATGTCACGTTAACTAATCGCCAGGTAACCAAGCGGGATGTTACTGTTGAAGACGCTGCCGATTCTGTTCTCTTTCTTTGCAGTGATGCATCATCCATGGTCAACGGTTCAGACATTTTGGTTGATGGTGGCATGTACACTCATTGATTGCTATATGAGGAAAAATTGAAATTGAAATCCGTCCATTTATACGTATATACTTACCTATTATCATTGACAACTAGTAACTAGTATCTTTAATAAAAACATATTTCCATCATTTTTTTCAATAAATCCATTGTGTTTCCACCGTTACTCGTTCGCTTCTAAAAAATTATTACTACTGGACTCATATAGGCAGGAGTATTGATTATAAAACGGCGCGGTATGTTTTTCTTCAAAAAAAGATTTTGCTTTCATTTCTCCACTGATACACCGATACACCCAAGCCAAGCCGTAGTGGTAATAATGGTAACATTTTGGGTACATGTGGAGCGGAAGCAATCTTCCTACAAGACAACTGGATCAGTTTACAGTTTCAATGAAAAATTTACAACTAGCCAAAATCACAGTATGCGGTCCATTTACCAAGAAGAAGAACAACACAGGTGAGCATTGAGCACGTTGAGCAGTGAGCAATGCTCACTGAGCATTCTATTCTGAGCATTATATGTACATCACAAAACAACATTATTGTAATGATTTTAGCTTCATGCTCAGCCTCAAACAAACCTCACATACAAAAGACACATACATCAGCAGATGCTAGTGTTGGTAAATAAACAGGCAGGTGAACTGATTGATTTGTGAGTGAGCGTCTGTGTGTGTGTATACATGTGTGAATGTGTCATTGTCATCATCAGCAGCAGCGGTTTTCATTTTTAGACAGTTATTTGTTGCATTAGCAGAAAAAACAACGTTAAATAATGTCTGTCGTTATTAGTACCATCATCATTACTACCAGCATGATAACAAAGACTAGTTGTTTAGATAGTTTAACCGTTTTTAGTTTTAGTTCTAGATTAAAAAAATAAAAGAGGGCTACTTAATAAATAGTACTCTTCTTCTTGTTGTTATACATTTAATTTTAAAAGTGTATTTAATATTTACGTGTGATTATTACTTTTACGATAAAGTGCTCAATCAATTTACAAAGTAGGTACTAATATAATTTAGCAAATGCGCGTGCTGTGTGTATGTACTCTGCTGCAATTAAGTAACTAGATTCTAAGAAAGTAGGGAGTTTCTTAGTGCCGGTACCTGAAAACGTAACAAAAGAAATATGTGGTGGTGGTGTTTTTAGATCTCTAAAGTTTAAAAATCTTAAGGTAAGCTTTACTTAATTATTTCAAAAAATTCCAAACTTGAAATGTTGATTGAGAGATTGATAAATGTCCAATTCCCAAGGAAAGGTTGTTTATTGTGTTGTAGTTTTATTGCCAATTCGAGGCCAAACTTTTGATGTAAAAGCTATTTTTCAAGAGTACTTTGTTATTTCTAACCTTTCTCGTTCCAAAACAACTTGGCACCTCAATATAATATATTTAAATTTAACTGAATGGAAGCTTCAGTAAAGTATTTACTATACAGGTACCTACTTTCAATCTAAGCCTGTTTCAATCCTAAATTAACCGCTTTATATTTAACTAAATTGAAGTATTTTTTCCTTAAATTCTCAAATTTCCTTAAAATCACTGCAAAAGTTCAGTGCAGATATTTCCGTCATTGTGATGTCTTCTTTACAAACAAAGCGTGTGTCAAATTGAACCAAAATTTCATAGTTTTGCCACTCTGTCCCTGTCACTCATCATGCCAAAAATTTAAATAAAGAAGAACAGTTCAATAACTTTTTTTCAATTTTATAGAGAATAGTAATGTAATATTAACAGTTTCCCCGTACATTTTGACTTCAGCTGAGTCAATATTGATCATCATAGATAATACTAATGCCGACTGCCAACATCACACTTTTTTGTAGACAAGAAGGCATAAAAAGTATTACAAGCGCTTATTTGCTTTTCTTAGTGGCGTATTATGTTCGCCTCGGCAATAAAACGTCAAATATATGAAAAATATTATTTATATTATATCGCATTTACTGTGTGTAGCATATAATATGTTCTATTTAACCGACTTGCATTATTGATATTATTTTTCTAATCGTGAATTTGTAGGTACGTTAGCTGTCTGCCTACTGGGATTTTGCCGCATAGCTCTACTACCTCGATTACCGGTGGTGATAGCAGAGCAGAACAGAGTAGACTTTTGAACATTTTTGTTCATTTCTTCGGTAGATGTGTCCTCATTTTTTGTGAACCATTTCACAGATCACGATCGCAGTAAAGAATTGTTCACGCTCCATTTGATTCTTTGACAGTTGCAGTTGAATTGCACAGGTAATAAATAATTTGGAAGCAAATCTGGCTAAACGTAATTTTATTAGTGTTAACTGACTTATAAGCGTATGTGTATGTATTTACTCTTTTCAGATTTGGACACATCATCAAAATGGACGTTTTTAATCTCACCACTTTAATTGAGTTTACATTCCTTCCCCTTGCGTTTGGAGCCTATTTCCTCTACCTGTCGGGTCAAAAGGCTGTAACGGATTTGGTGCAAAATAAGGAATTCACTGCGTTTCAAAATGTTTACTTCCTCCCTTATTTCATGGCCTTGTTCTCTGACTGGCTTCAGGGACCGTACGTATACAAACTGTACAGCTATTATGGATTTCCGCAAGAGCACATTGCCATCTTGTACGTGGTGGGCTTTGCATCAAGTGTAACCTTTGGAACAGCAACTGGACCTATTGCTGACAAGTATGAAATTACAGTCCTATGATGTAATTATCTTATAAATATGAGCAAGGTGTTAAACATGCTCTTAATTGGATAGGATAATCAACATGGTTGTTATTTGTTTTTTTTTACAGATTTGGAAGAAAGAAAATGGTTGTGATATTTTGCCTTTTACCCGGACATCCTCCGCTAGGTCTAACATTTGCTAGTTTCATGGTGGCAATTATGATTGGTTCTTCAATTTACTCAATTTTACTCAAAAACAACATGAAGACAGAAATTATCCTACGCTATTGTCTGATCACAATGGGAATTTCCTTTTTAATCAATGCGGTTACCAGCTCTCCCGAGTTTCAAGAAGACCTGGTTTACGTCTCCTTTTTGAGCTTCCTTTTGCTCGAAGTATCCGTGGGAATGTACTTCCCGTGCATTGGAAGACTCCGAGGGGAAACTATTCCGGATAATTTGAGAGCCAATATTATGAACTGGTTCCGTGTCCCAATGAATATAATTACTTGTGGGGCTCTGCTGGGGATGCATGCAACCGCTCATGAGGAGAGTAAGAGGGCAAACCAGGTTGTATTTCTTTTGTGTGCGCTGCTAGCTTTTATAGGGTACTTACTCTCGGTGTCATTCTCAAAAATAATTCCAAAAACGGGTTCCAGTGAGAATATTCTGAAGACTGAGAAATTTGATGTGAGTAATGCTTAAGCTCTCTTGCAAAATGTGTACAAGTTATTTATTTGTTTGTGTGAATGAATGGGGTTGATGGTGCTCACTTTTTATGGTTGTTTTATGTACTTTGTTATTATTTTAGTCTGTCGATTAAAGAAGAGCGCAATTTTCACGAAAAGTGTGTTCTTTAATGATGTTTAGTAAAAAAACAAATTAGGGATTTTATGTACTTTACAAAGGGATCATCATTGTACTTTTACTTTATTTGCAAATAAATTATTGTGAATTTTTAAAGAACTTGTATTATTTTGGTTATTTGTAATCAAAATACTTTAATGGCGCACATTTTAATAAAACTTGAAAATCGTAACAAAACTTGCGTTCGTTTAATTTTTAATACAATTTAATACTGAAAATCATGACCAGTAATGGTAATCAGGTACACAAAACAGACAAGACACAAGATGCGTGTACACGCATAATCAATTTTTTGCACTTTTTTTGCAATATTTGCACCTTATTTGGCTCATCAGAGAAAAGCAACAGAGATAAATAAAGCGTAAAAAAACACCGATGCTACAATAAATTATATTAACTACATATTTTAAAGAACCCATTGTCCAATATCAGGTATGACAAAATTTGCTGGTTCCAAAAATGTTTGTGGATCTAAAAACTTGAATGTATGGTTCACCTGCTGAAAGGATTTTGCAGAGTCAGCCCCTCGGGGTAGCCAGTTCACTAAAAACTCCACTCCACTAGTTGCATATTGTCCTTGCAAAAGTGTGCTAATTCCAGCCAGAGTTATCTAGAGATAAAAATATTCCAAAGAATGATGATAATATTTCTAACCAAGTTATAAATGACTTAACACTGATAATAAGCCCTTCTTCATACCAAATCTGATTTCAGCAGGAAATGAAATTTGCGCAGAGAAAGTAAACTAAATCCTTTCTGGAAACTGAGATCTGTAATACGATTATTTTCTTGGATTGGCCATGGGAAGACATTTTTTGGAGGAAGGCGAATCGAAAAGATTTTTAACATTTGCAAACCTTAAAAATATTTAATTAAATTAGTTTTGCTTGTTACGCATGTAATTTATACATTTATTTATCAGACAACCCACGTTTTAATTTAAGAATTCCCTTTTGCTCCTCTTCAGAATTACCGTCCTCCTCATCATTTCCAATAATTCCCACATCGGACACATTCCTTCCACAAAACATCAAAACGTTTAAAGCCGGAAATGCCTGATAAATTGCTAGCAGTTGCTTATCAGACGGACCCCACTCTTCCACACAAAAAGAGGTGAGATTAGGAAAATTGTGTAGCACCAGAGGTAAACTTATTGACCCGTATTCGTCTTGATGGTCAAGATCCATATCCAATTTTAAGTTTTTCACCGAAGGTCTCCTCGTGTTTAGCAACAAATCAACTAATACCTTTTCCAGTGGAAGGCAATCCTCAAGTTCCACCAGTGTCAGTCGATTTCCCACTGTTAGCGTTAAACTTTCAATCTTTGTAAATAACGGTTTCAAGGCTGTAAAAGGATTATCTCCGGACAAGTTTATATCTCTAACGTTGTGAATATGAATGGACGACAAATTTTTCATCAGAGCCAAACCACACCTTTGAAACTCTGCCTCATCAAACCAGCCGACAGCCCGGTGGGCGTACAATTTAATTCTGGAATAAAGAAATTTTTCAATTCCTCCAGAAAAGTCGGATTCACTGTCTTTTCCCAAGTCAACAATCCACTTGCCCGCCTGCCAGTCCATTGTGTCATTAAGATATTGCAAATTAAGATGTGCCAAATCGTCTGAATTTTGTACAGACTCGCCAAGTATTAAGTCTACTATCTTCAACTTTTTCCGGAAATACAACAGCAGCGGCCAAATAAAATACTTTAAATGTGTGCTTCCCCCAATGGGTTGCTCCCACTCGGGGAAATATCCCCAGGATCCGACATTCCGTAACTTTGTACATTTTTGTAACAGTTTGCCCATAAATTCAAACTGATAGCTATGCTCCAAAAACTCAAACGCAATTACATCCAAATATTCCAATCTGCTCAAAACCGAGTTGACACTGGGGTCCGCTAAAATTTCCTCCAATTTTTCTGCGCTTATCCCCTTCAGCATCATTGCATCCACTTTAAATGACAACAACTTTTGGCATCTTCTCAACAAGTTTACGTGACACTCATTGCTCAAATCGAATCTATCCATTTCAAGGGTTTCAATCTGACCAGAGTATGTGTCTGTAAAGTCGACAAACAATTTGTTGAATGTGTTCACGTACTGCCTTCGGCAGCCAACATAGTACAACTCGGGCGGAAAGCGAAAGTTGCTCCATTTCACTTGACTTTCATTTTTCACTAAATTTTCAAGGTCTTTCAGGTCTTTTGGAATGACCTTTAATTGAAGAAGAATAGACGAATTCCTGCTGATTATATCACTTGTAACCTTGCAGCATCTTCTCAGTGCTTTCAGATCATATGGATCTGTGATGAAGGACAGAATTTTCTCAAGGACCTAAATTTACATGTACAAAAAAAATTTTTTTTTTACATTTTTCTACTCAAAAAGAGAACATTTTCTTCATAAATATTTTACATTATACAGCTATATTATACCAGTAATGGTAAATCCAAAAAAGGAAACTGGATTAAAGAGCAATTGCTACTTGTTGTCTCTTCAGATGTCATTTTGGTGCCACTTTGTATAAGCAAACTTGTTTTAAATGACAAAAATTCAACAGCAGATTTTCATTTCACAGAAGAAGATTTACACAAAGGAGCGCATGTGGATGGACAATATATATCAGACAGTAAAATTTGACATTTGATGGTATGATATATTGTATACCTATGTAACTTTACCATAAAACTTAAACAGTATGCAATAATCAACTACAATTTAACTTAAACTTTTTTATCTCACAGTAATTGCACGGAATGTTTTAAAAAATTGTGTGTGTATATGCAAGATATACTGACTAGGCTATATGTATTGCGTTTTGCGTTAATCCATTTCTACTCGACATATATAAAAAAGAGCATATATTAGCAATAATAATGTATCACATGTAGGCAATACATCGTATGTTTTACAGTGTAATGCTGACATTATCCAGAAAAAGAATTCAGCGGAAAAAAGGGTATATGTTGATAATAAAGATGTTTTTTTCCTAAATAGTAGTAAGTAATATACCTATTTACTAAAATTGACGATGGTGGTGTTTTGCCATATAGCTCAATACTATATAATAGTCTAATCTTGCTATTTTCAACGTGACTAAACTAAATCAACATAAGATTTGTTTACATTAGTAAAAAACCTGCCTCTATATATCCCTGTACAAAGCCAGATGTCGATGTGCTCAAGAGAAAAGGAAAGAAGAAGCATCGCATCATGTAGGTAATAGGGTGTTTTATTCTCCGGTAAAACCCGTGAAAATATCATTCCGCTTTCTCTTGGCTACTACGTACATAGCCAACACATAGTCCTTGCTGTCACCTATATCGTATGATCATTTGTCATTTTCCTCAAAACAAACGCATTTGTTGGATAGTGAAAACTCTCATTTCAAGCAAAGCAAAGACAATGGACAAAACCGTATTGTATAAGATGTTTTTCATGCTTGCAAAGGGATAACTGTCGTCTCTCAAATTGTTAACAGTGACATGTAATTTTTTAATTAGAAAAATATTATTGATTGGTTCGCTTTACTTCCTGTTCAGTGTGGTGTGTATATGAGTATCACATGTGCATAGTCACTCTTCCTTCCTTTTTGTTAATGAAGTACAAAAATGTTGCTGCAGTCGACAATCGACATGAATAAAAAAAAATTTAGTTGAATTCATTATAAAAAAAAATTTGTATAGGTAACTGGGTGAGTAAGTGCAAAATGATCTATAGTATTGCATACATGTTGTAGCAGCTGCAAACTATAAAAGTGAATTGATGCTGTGGAATAACACACCATTTTGACCGCAACAAGTACATACACAGTGAAATGAGTAGCAGTGCTGCTCAGCAACATTGCAGCAACAATCGCTTTCTTTGTTGACCTGGTTTGCGAGATTGAGAGTATATCTCTCATGGCATGCAATGCAGTTTCAAATTGTTGGTTGAACATTACCAATAATAATAATATATTTTTGTGCATTTGCATCTGTTATTTTTATTGGAAGAGAATAAAATGAGAGAGATGCTAGAGATGCTATGTAGGTGTGTACATTTTGAACAAAGTAAATGGCTTTCAATTAGTAATAGTATTTTACAGAATTTTACTTGCTGCGATGTTATATTTTCAAGGCATTCTATGATGAATCTGCTTTATATGAACTCTGCAGCATGTACGATGCACATTTTGCACACATGTGTTTACTTGATAGAAACGTATCGTATGTACCTTTTGCATTCACTGTATTTCTGACTGTAAGTGAACAAGGATTTCATACTTCAAATCTGTCATCACATCATCAAAGACTTTCACTGAATAGCAACGTTCAAATAAGATTTTGTGGTGCTTGTGAAATATATTCTATATTTTATGTTACTGACGACAAGTATTGTTGCTTGACTTGGAAGTGGCTGTTGCTGATAAAATCATGAAAGAATACTTGGAATTGCGAACGGGTCAGAAAATGCCCATGGTTGGACTAGGAACTGGGAAATTGGGAATGGTAAAATAAAAATTGAAAAATAACAAAAAATTAAATTATTAGTATTTCAGAAAGTAATATTTATTTTTAACATTTGTAAAATTTCAGGGTCCTGGGGGTCAAGATGAGATGGATAAAGTTGTCGAATGTGCTTTGGGTAAATTTTCTTTTAAAAAAATAATTAAGTTCTAACAGTAAACATTTCAATTTTTTATGCTTTCAACATTATTGACAAAAAGCAGAACTGGGATATCGACATTTTGACACCGCAACAAGATATGGAAATGAGCATTTACTTGGCAATGCATTGAGCAAATGGATGGGTAATGAAAAACGGCGAAGAGAAGAACTGTTCATCATTACAAAGGTAAAAGAAATATTTTTGTAATTTAATCAAAAACATTGAATGTTAAAAACAAAATGTACAATCTAACCTGACTTATTATAGCTACCTGTAAATGGCATGCACAGAGATTTGGTGCCACAATTTTTGGACTCTTCACTCAAAAAACTCCAAATGGACTATGTCGATCTCTACTTGATTCATTGGCCAGTCGGATTACAATTCATTGCAGAAGATCAATTCACTCCCAGAGGAAAAAATGGCAAGCTTTTATTCGATAACTCAACTGATATCATTGCCATTTGGGAAGCAATGGAATGCATGGTAGACTGCGGTAAAGCAAGAGCCATTGGACTCTCTAACTTTAACCAGCAACAAATTGAAAGAATTTTAAAGTCTTGTCGAATACCACCAGCAAATCTTCAGGCAAGCGTGCACAAATTATACCAAAAAATTACTTTCAATAATTGTTCGTTAAATAAAATAGTGAATTTTCCTTGTCGTTATTAGATTGAAGTGCATGCCTACTGTCAGCAAAAAACATTGAGAGAGTTTTGCCATCGTAATGATATTACAGTTTGTGCGTACGCTCCATTAGCTTCCCCCTTTCGCCGTAACTACCCCAATGCATCAGAATTGTAACAACAACTATTTTTAAAGGCCTAAATTTGTCAGTAGCCTAACCATAACAGAGTATGAGTATATTTAACATTATTGAAGTTTTTGTTTTTTTTCTTTAGAAATATTCCTGCCTTATTAGAAGACAGCACTGTACAAGAAATTGCGAGATATCATGGTAAAACATGTGCACAAATATTGCTCCGCTACTTAGTGCAAACCTTGTATACTGTAGTTATTCCTAAAACTAGCAATTTGAAAAGATTGCGAGAAAATTTTCAGGTGAGACGAGAGATTGCTTGCAAATTGTTTGTATAAATTTAATTAATCATCAATCATTGTGAGTAATTGATCATGTCATATATTTTTATATTTTTGTCTGTTTACGCATTGCAGATTT